>MNCI01037564.1:96335-168013 GCA_015680685.1 Gnetum montanum
CTAGGAATAAACGACTTAGGCAAATATTTGTAAACTACCTTAGGAATATCATTATAATTTTGAAATCCTAATGGTGTAACTCTTTGCCAAGGATTTGCCATCCTATTCCTTTGAAATGTTGAACTCTTAGACTTTCTAGATCTTCTCTTACGAATTGGTAAACTATATATAATGGGTGATCTTCTTGATCTTCTAGTTTTTACTTCACTACTTGTTCCCAATTTAGAAACTTTCTTTCGTTCTTTTTCTGACGAAGAATCAGTCTTAGAATCTAGAATATCTTTTGAAACTTTGAAACTTTCCAAACTATCAATCTTCTTGGTCATGAACTAAAAATAGTATCTAATTCTTAAGCCTTTATTGTAAAAAAGAATTGTTGATGTACTAAAAGTATAAGGCTTATGAACCTAGAGGCTTAATTGTCAGCCCTCCTTCTAGCACCAAAAGAACTGTTGGCGACCGTTTGGGACGCGACCGCCAACGAGTGTCCTCGAACAGGATTTAGGTTTCTGCTGGTCTCTAGTAACACCAAGGCCCAGATACCTCCAAATAAACTCAGTAGTTAATGTGAGTATGTATATGTGCTATTGCGGCGTGCGGTTGTGAGAAATGTAACGATTGTGTTGTATGTAAACTACAAATGACTTACTTTAAAGAGATTCAGCCAACTTTGCCAAGTACTGTGAGTTCTTGAAAATTTCCTATTTTGTTCAACTGCCTAGTCTACGTGGTCCTTATAATACCTACTTGTAACAAATAAAATTTTTCAAAAACATTTGAGCACAACTCCACAATCTACTCCTAATTTTTCCTAGAGAAAGAGATAGTTCCACAAGAAAACTAGAAATAGAGCAAGATTCGATGGAAATAAGTAGAAAAGAAAAGAAAGCAGATTTGTGTAGACCTCAAATATTTAAACAAGGTAAAATAATACAAGTAAACACTTCACAATAAAGCTATGCCAAATTCAATATCTATGAATTGTTCAAACTTCCAAGGCTCAAACAAGCAATATCTTCAAGACAATCCTACTATGCTACCAAAAATTGCTGCGTAAACTACCACGTACGAGACTCCATTTTGGCTACATAATAGATGTCAATGATTGCATTAAAAAAGAACCTTTAAAAGACTTGACAATTTCTGATTGAAATACTACGAGAATTCACTTTAAAGATAAAAAGAAGCTATTCTGGTCCCATCAAAATACCAAAGATTCTCTGAACCCTCTCGACTACTGAATTGTTCAACGGTGTGACTACAAATAGAGGCTCTCTTACAACAATCCCAATAGCAGTTTCCACATGTTGCAAAATAATGAAATTTACTACTAAAATGCTTTTAAGGCTTTTAAACACAAGCGCTTCTATGGCAAAATTTTAATAGAAATTCCTATTAGGCAACAAGAACAGTAAGAGCAATCTAAAAATCCCAAAATTACTTGCCAAGGATGATACTATCTAAACCACTAGCTAAACAATTTAAACAAAACAAAAAAAAATGAAATGTATAACTCACAGGACTATGACAAAGAGCCTGAAATCTTTATCCTAGCAAGCCATCTTACAAACAATCTTCTTTACAAATCTTCTTTGCTCCCAAGTGTTAGAAGTGATGATGATGTAGTGATGATCCCCCTTTTCTCCTTGACCCCTGAAGCCTTTTTATAGGGTTCAAAGGTAGGTAGGGAAGTTACATATTTAAAAATATCTCACCTAACTTCTCTCCCAAGTAACTTGGCCAACCAATTAGGAAATTACTTGCCCAACAAGTTAGGAGGTTACTTGCCCAACAAGTTAGGTAAGTTACAACAATATTGGGTGGTTTCAACTACAAAAGAGATAAGGAAGTTGACAACTGGCCTTGGTAGTTAAAATACAATCTTAAAGATACATAGGGATACAAGCTATAATACTCCATACATATATATCCCTTTGATTTTTCTTCTTTCAAATGAGATGTCAAGTCTTCTAAGTGATGTATAGGTAAGTTGCAATTTCCAAATATCCCAAAAATATCTCTCCTAACGTTTCTCTCAGGTAACCTGACTAACCAATTAGAAGATTACTTTCCCAACAAGCTAGGAGAAAGTTACAACAATTTTAGATAGTTATGAAAAGAAAATCTGCAACTGACAAGTGTTTACATCATATATGATATTGGGTAAATATCCTCAAGAATTTGGTCTTTGAATATAATTTTAATATATAGGTAAGTATCCAGCATTTATATTCAATAATTATCTTTGAGGCTTACGTTTCATTTTTTTTTCTAAGAAATATAATCGGTTATAAAATTAACTTTATGGAATGGAAAATACGTTAACTTTATGGGATTGAAAATACGTTTCAAATGTAAATGGTTTTCTAACGTGCTTAATCGCATTGCTTTGATGGCTTCTTCTGTGCACAGCTTTCTCCCGTGATTTGTGCTATTTCTCTCCACCGAACTGCTCCGTTCGTTATTTTTCTGCCACCACTCTACCTTGGATTGGCCTAAGGTCGTGATTGTCGCCGCCATTGGTTTGTTGCTGACATCGCTAGAACCTTGCCACTGCTCTGCTGCCTTCATCTCCACGTCTTTTGCATCCGCCATGGCTGGGTGTCATCTATTGAAGCCCCACAAACACGATTGCAGTTGGAACAGCTTCTACGCGCAGCTCGGCATCAATTACTAAATTACTCATATTAACGATGAAATGAATTGAATCTGTGAACCCTCGGCAATGGTTTCTTGGCCCTATTCGTGGACAACATCCAAGTCCGGTGCATTTGTATTTTTGTTTTGTATTTTTTGCTGGTAACCATCCAGAATCGCAGGCATAGGCGTAGGCATGGCAACCGGCTGCGTTCTAACCCTAATTCATTCGTCTTCAGTAGTCTCTAGCCAAGAAATTAGGCTCACTATGGAAACAGAACAAAGAAACCCTTCACAGCAAGTGTTTGACAAAATTCCGAAAGGAATATGAAGTGATTTCTGGCATTTTCTTGGCAAAATTTTAGTAGCAAGCAGCACTGCGTTTTTGTTGCCATATTGATACTACATTTTTTTAAAATTTGTGCTTAACCCTGTCTCTGAAAGTATTCAGTAACTGTTTCTTCTTAACACAGAACCTATTTTCTCTATTCTTTGGCTTCTGTGAAAGCAGGACCAACATCATTCTTGGATAATATTCATCCTTGATATATTTGTGTGGCCAAGCCCTATATATTCCATGTCTGCCACCGTTACTGAACCAATCTAAGTTTGGTTGAATGTAATGTGTTGAGATATTACATTCTTTTCCCAATGTAAGGTTAAATTAAATATCTTTTTTATCACCATAAAACTCATCCAAATTTTAACACCTATTTTATTTTTATTCTTCTTAAGTAAACTGAAACTCCTGCTCCATGTAGTGGCTGAAAATGTGCCAACACAACCATGAGTCCTACTCTACTTATATGCCTTCAGGTATAGGATGGGGTAAGCCTCTAGATTAGGCCCCATCTACTGCATCATAGCTTCTTAAACATTCGTGCTAGATGAGAATACCTTCAAGGTAGTATAGGTAAGGCTAGATCATCCACCTCATCATGTAGGCCTTTCTTGTTAACTCTAAACCTAGTATTAATCATAAGCCATTAGCAATTTGACATGAGCTAGTAGTGAAAAACTACAAAAGTCATAAACATACTTACCCTCTAGTGTAGTAGACAGTTTTAGGTGGATTCTAGAATAGGGTGTGCACCTGCAATGCAATAAAAAGAATGTTGCTCTTGTTCTAGCAACCAAACCCTGCCATGTGTCATATCTTAAATAGGTGCTAAGCACTCCTAGGACCTATATCAAAATTACCTACCCCATCATTGCTAGAAATAGGCTCATCTAAGATGAATCTTAGGATGCCTTAGTTAGCCCTAGGTAGCAATGTCTCCATGATGGAACTAGCAGCCTCCACCACTAGGTGTGACCACATGATCATACTACACTACTATAATAAGTATTCCAAGAATTCAAAAGCACCTTGCTAGAACCACATTACCTAATTTTCCACCTGCATATCTAGCATAGGCATGTTGGATGTAGGCTTACTCATATGGCATAGGATGCCCATGAGCTCTACTACAATCAAGATAGGCTTCAACAACACCTTGCATCCTCCAAGGAACAAACAAAGCATTAGTATACATATGTAGATGCAAATTTTGGCAGTAAATTATTAAATTAAGTTAGCAAATTAACACTATACAACACACATTAAAAAATTCTTAATTTCAGCAATATACTATGGGGCCCCACACATATAGGATGTTACCAAATCCATTTGATACACTTAGTACTCACTAGGGTACAACATGTTTTCATAGGCTTAGCATTACATTTTTTAGATTTAGTATCATGCATAGTTTAAAGAATTTTAACAAAATTTTTCTAACTCTGGGTTTCCTTAGTGGAGAGTGTAGTTATAAAAATTGCAAAAATTTTCTAACTCTAGACTGCCTCAGCCAAGAGTGTAGTTTAAAGAGGGAAAAAATTTTCTAACTCTAGAATCACCCTGACTATGCTTCCAACATGTTGAGAGCATAGTTCCAAAAAATAAACATTTTCCAAACACTTTTAATGCATGCATTTCTACAAACACTTACCAAACTATGCTCTCTCACTATGTGGAGAGTGTAGTCCTATGGTCATGAAGAGCATAGTCTCCCATAGTGTCATGCCTCCTTATCCAAAAAGTAAGAAAATGAAACATATGTGTGTGCTTGCCCATGGTCATGACCCCTATGGCTAGGCTGTAGTGTTTAATGTCATCCATGTCCCCACACTTACACATGCTATGCATGCCTGACACCCTACCTCCTTATGTGCAATTCCAAAGGGCTAAATAAAATCCTTACTTAGTGCTAGAAACTTTTAAAAATTTTGACAATAAAAAAGAGAATACAGGGATAAACCCTTGTTGCACCTCATGCCCCATGGTAGGCTACACTTAGGCACCACCAAAACCCTGGTGTCGTTGTAGCTATGCCTTGGGCCATAAAAATAAAAAGAAAAAATAGAAAAAAAAAAGAGAGAGAAGAAGAACCATGGAATCCCTACACTTTGCTGTTGGTTGTAGCCATGGCCAAACCTTCAAAATCCATTTTTTTTTCTTTCCAAAATTTGTGGTAGAACCCCCACACATGCTAAAACCCCATGGCACAGCAAAATTCTCCATCACCAAAAAACCCTCCCTACTACCATAGTTGAAATAGTGTGTAACGACAATAGCCATCACCCTAGCAAGGCACCATGGCATGGTGTAATACAAGACTATGCTCCCAAACCATTTCAAATGGTAACAAAAATGATATAAAATGAATGAAAGGGAGATCATTTTTGGTGTACCTAGCTAACCCTGAAGGCCTCCTCTCCTCCATGTGTGCCTATGATAGGTAACCTAGTTCTCACTTCCCCTTAATGACATTCACTAGTCATGGGCGTAGGCATCCACTCTAGCCCATCATTCTTTCCAACTATGCTCTTCATTGGCAACAACATAATAGCAATGGAAAGATTACGCTCTATACATCATGGTTGAAAGTAAGAAAATGATAAAATACCCATGGTAAGAACATGCTTATATACCCTCCCAAGATCATTTAATGATTCACCAACCTAGGACTACACTCCACACTAGATGTCCAATGGAGATCATAGTTGGTTTTGAGCATAATTGGGTGAGAGCATAGTCAACCATAATTATCCAAAAATTTTAATTTTTCACCACCTTGTGAATGCCTAAGCCAATTCCACTCCTTAAACATGGCTAGCCCTCCCTAGAATGACATGATTAACACATCCATAGTCTATTAAGACCTAAAACTAGCAACCACATAGCCTATCAAAGCCTAAAACCAACACAAACATGTTTACATTCCTTAATAGGTCACATGTATACTTAGGAAAATTTTATCACATTAATTTCTCTTCATTTGTGCATATTAAGTTTGTTAAAATAGGTGCCACTTGATTTTTTTCTAGTTCATTTTGCAAGAACATTACATGGCTATGCAAGAGTAGATCTTCTTACCTTTTGTTCTCATGAGACCTCATGGCAACATCAAGTGATGCATGGACCCTCATTGCCTAGACCTTGAGCCTACAACCCATCCCAAGTACATAGCATCCATAGAGGAACCACTAGAGTAGCTCAACCATCTAGTCAAGGCTCTCAACTTAGAGGTAAGGAACATCACAAAGGATCCCCTCATTGAGATCCTTGGGAAAACAACCTATAGCAAGTCACGAACACTAAAACTGAGCTCCTTGCTATAGCTCCAACATGCCCAAGACATCACTAGACTACTCAATGATAACATTAAGGCCTTTGCATGATCATATGAGGACATGTCAAGCCTAGATCTTCAACTATTCTAGCACAACATCATTCTCAATCCCTGCATTAAACTAGTTAAACAAAAAGCGTACAAGGTTAGACCTTAGGTGGCATTGGCCATCCATGATGAAATCATCAAGATTTACAAAGCTAGTTTCATCCAAGTTGTTGACTATCTAGACTAGGTCTCTAACATTGTAGTTGTGCCTAAGAAAAATGGAAGTATATGCATTTGCATAGATTTTTGGGATCTAAATAAGGCAACCATCAAAGATGTCTTCTTGTTTCCCAGTAGTGATCAACTGGTCAATACCGTAATTGGACATGCCTGGTTATCCTTCATGGATGGGTTCTTAGGCTACAACTAGATTAGGATCAACATTGAGCACCAAATCAATACAATCTTCATGATTCCTTATGTTACGTTTTTCTATACCATGATGCCTTTTGGACTCAAAAATGTAGGAGTAATGTATCAAATTTTAATGACATATATCTTTATCGATTACATGCTAATCTTGCTCAACAACTATGTTAATGACATCGTAGTTAAGTCCAAAGTAGCCCACAATCATGTAAATAATCTGGACTTAGTGCTTCAACATTGCTTAAAACATGATCTTAATTTAAATCCCAAGAAGTACATTTTTGGCATTAGAATAGGCTGGATGCTTAGTTTTGTAGTATCTAAAGTAGGAATATATGTAGACCTCAACAAGGTTAAGGCAATAATCAACTTAGCACCATCTGCCAATCTTAGGTAGCAATGCAGGTTGCAAGGTAGGTTGTAGTTTATACATAGGTTTATCACCTAGTTAACTAACAAGTTACAACCAATGCAGCATCTACTTAAGAAAGGATCCCACTTTGAATGGATAGCTCAATTCCAACAAGAATTTGATAACCTTAATCAAGAGTTGGCATCATTGCCTACAATCCACCCTCTACAAGGAGGTAAACCTTTTTACATCTATCTTGCTACTTTTGATACATCAATCACTTCTCTGCTTTGCCAAAAGTGAGATGAAAGCATAAAGGTTCTAGTTTACTACCTAAGCCATGCATTATTAGTCCGTAAAGCAAAAGACAATGATCTGAAAAAGCATTGCCTCAACTTTGTCTTATTACTGAAGAAGTGGAGGCACTATCGTTTTTGTAGTCAAGTTAATATCATTTGCAAAAACAATGTACTTTGAGTAATCATAATGAACATTTACAAAAGTAGTTGCATTGCATGATGGAAAGAAATAAGAGTGGAGTTTGACCTACACTATGTTGTGTAAGCCTCAACAAAAAGTCCAGCTATAGCTACGCAACTTATGGCTTCACCCGTAAATGATCAAGTAACCATAGATCCCAAATTCCCATATGAGCATGTTAATAGCATTAGCCAAGTGCTCGATAACTATGAGGCACTCCTACATTTGAACAAGACTTCAGCCTCCTAAGGGGGTAGCACCACTACCATTATCATGTTTCCCTCTAGGGAGATCGAATCCTTCACATATTATTTTGCATTCCCTTGCATTAACAATGTGGTGCAATATGAAGGTCTCCTCCAAGGTATTATTGGAGCATACAACCTAGGGATCAAACACATAGCAATTTGAGGCAACTGACAATTAGTGATCAACTAGGTGATATAGGTTTACACCTACAAAGCCCAACAATTAAAACCTTACTATGACTTGGCAAAGAACTTGGTTAAAGACTTTGCAACTACCAATGTCCAACATATTCAATAGAACAAAAATTTCATATCCAATGCACTAGCAACATTAGCCCTAAGCATCACACCTAACATGGTCTATGCATTGCCCACCTCAGTGGTAGATTGCACTATGCCTATCATTTAAATCACAAACATTGCATCCATAGCCATAGTAAGCATAGCCCATGTAGGAGAGTTTTATGATGACATCAAGACATACCTTCTATAGGATGAGCCTTTGCAACATTTAACTACAACTCAAAAAAACATAGTACACAAACATTTGTAATAGCACATCATTGTGGGTGATAACACATTATGTTGTAGATCCTATAATGGCATACTACTAACCTACTTAAGTAACAGTGAAGTGAAACAATTGTTGAACAAGTCCATGAGGGACTATGCAGAGGTGACATAGCACCTAGGCCAATGGCAATGAAAATCAGATGGTTAGGCTATTATTGGCCTTACATGAAGCATGATTAAATATCAAAGGTTAAAACATACAACATTTTTCAATGACATGGCAACCTAATGCATGTGCCACCAATTGAATTATACACAACATAGATCACATGTCCATTCCAATTTTGGGACTTGGACATCATCAAACCCATAACACCTAATTCCTCTATAAGGCATAGCTTCATAGTAACTACAACTGAGTACTTCACCAATTCAATTGAGGTTGTTCCCCTTAGTAAAATGACATCACAAAAAGATTTAAGATTCAAGTTAGATAACATAGTGACCTATTTTGGCTTACCCATGATCATAGTAACAAACAATGAGCTACAATTTAGTAGTGCTAAAAATAAAGCCTTTCTTGAGCACTTTGGCATCAAGAATTCCTTTTCATTTCCATAATACTCTTGGTCAAATGGCCAAGTGGAGGCTAATAACAAAGGCATCATCAACCTTTTTAAAAAAATTCTAAGCAACAACAAACTATGATGGCATGAGCAACTAGTCTACACACTCTAGGCCTAGTACACAACATGCTGAATAGTGATGGGTATGATGCCTTACAACCTTGTTTATGGGTCTAAAGCAATCTTGCTGCTTGAATTATAGGTTCTATCAATCTAGGTGATCCTCTTGAACTTCATTGATGAAGCTCAGAAAAAATAGTTGAGAACTAGAAACCTTGACTCAATCGAGGAGGAGTGCATGTAGATGCTTAATCGCATTAAATGATACTAGGAAAAGAAATGGAAAAAGCACCATCATAACCAACATCAACACCTGATCAAGAAAGGGGACCTAGTCCTCAAGGCCATTTGCAAACCCACAAATAAATTCTTAGCCAACTAGGAAGGGCCTTTCTTGGTCACTAAGGCCTACAAAAATGGAGCATTTAATCTTGCTAATTAAGATGAAAATGAGTTTTCCAATTTAGTGAACAACTTGTACCTAAAGACATACTACGTCTAGCATGCAATGCCACACATTAATCCAACAAGGTAATAATTCATCCATTGTGACATTAAACTAGCATAGCATTCGTCTTCTATGACATTAAATTGGCACCCACACCATTCCTCCACTACAGTGTTAAATAGGCATAGTAGCTTGTCTGGTATGAAGTTAAAGTGGCATAGAAATGTGTCTACTATGATGTTAATATAGCATTGAAACTTGTTCAATATAATGTTAAATTGGCATAATAGCTCATTTTCTATGATTTTGAACTAGCATAGCACATATCCACTATGATGCTAAATTGGCACAACACACATCCACTATGATGCGAAACTGGCACAACATTCGTTCGCTACAATGCTAAACTAGAACATAGCATTCTGCTGGGACTATAAACCAACATATCATAGTCTACTACAATCTTAACTAGTAGGGCTATGATCTACCAAAATCTTAAACTCGGTTCATGGTCAACCACAAATAATTCCACAAGCAAGTGAATGAGTATAACTCTAACTCCCCCACTCCCCTCCCCCTCCCCCCCTTATTTTCTACACCACATGAGTAAGCATATTGTAGTCCTAGAATGAAGCATCTACAACTAGTGTAGCCTTTGGAGGATTTGTAGCATCATGGCCCCTTGCCATTTTACTAACTTTTTGAGAACTTTCCATTGATGTAGCCTTTGGAGCACTTGCAGCATCTTGGTCCCTTACATTTTACTGACTTTTTGGAGAACTTGTCACTAGTGCAACCTTTGGAGAACTTGTAGCATCTTGTCCCCCTACAATTTTTGGAAATTTTTTTATCTTATATGGTTTTCTTATCTTCATAGAGTTGTGTTTATAGGATGAATCCCTAGGTCATTATGCAAAGGTGCATCTCATTACAACACTAGGTTACTACTATGATTAGATATGCATGATTAGACTAGATGAGCCTCTTAAGAGTGCACACCCTTCCTATCCCATCATAGCCTATCCACATCCAATCCTACATTCCAATACCCTCTCATTCCCCACATAGCCAAGATTGCAAACCCTCCTGGATGCTCACATGTTATGACCACACAACATCCTCTTTGCATATCTTATCAAACACCAAGCTTCCCAAGGTAGATGTAATATAAGTTATCTAGTGGGAAGCCTCTGTCAACTAATCAAAGCCCAAATAGATGTAACATAACTCATCCTAGGGAGGAAACACCTATTGTACAAATGCCATGCAATTTCATCAATGATGAAGCAAAGCCCATCTAGTGATATGCAAATCACTTCATGGAAAGCATTTCACTTCACAACAAGCATTTAGAAAAGTGCAAAGCTCAAAGAAGGTTCACCCTACTACAAAAAAATGCAAAAAAGCAACACAAAAGAAAGAGTAAAGGTAAAAAATCACATCCCCAAGCAACCCAGTAGAAAAGAAATTTCACAACTAGCTTAGCCTTAAATCTACACCTTGACTCTCTCACAAGCACTCTGATGAGAGGTCAACATTTTCAAGGATAAGCCACTTTGGTGTCATGGTCACCATTAGCCATGAGGTTCTTACATCACAATATCCCCACTTGCATCCTACCTTTCCATTTCCACTTTCCCTCTAGAATACCACTATCCACAACACTCTTGAGAATGGTGAAGAGATATTCGATCTCACATTGAAGAGTGATTTTGGTGTCAAGTCTACTATAGTGTTTTTCTATTCTTTGTCAATGTCACTTAGGCAATTCCTCTAGATGTTAACAAAGAGAGGCTAATGAAACACCATAAAATTTAGACTTTGGCATCCCAAGCACAAAATTTTATAATTGTTGAGACTATGCTCTCCATTGCCCTACAACATAGTTAGCCTTATGTAGAGTGTAGTCAACACAAAGGCTAGCTTTGTAAAAATTTTTAAGTGTTGAGCCAACCACTACAAAATTTTCTAACTTCTAAGACTACATTCTTCATTACCCCAGAGCATAGTCAAGTGTAGTCTACATGAACTCATAATTTTTGTAGATGTTTTTGAAAGTGTTGAGACTATGCTCTCCACTAGCCCAGAGCATAGTCAGGCATAGTCAACTAGAAGTTTTTGCAAGTTTTGACAAGTTTTGGGACTATGCTCACCCCTAGTTGGGACCATAGTTAGCCTCTAGTGGAGATCATAGTCAGCACATAGCCACTTTTCTTGCAAAATGTTTTCTAAGTGTGGGACTATGCTCTCCCCCAACCCAAAGTGTAGTCAAGTGTAGTTAGCTAGAATAGCCTCCAAAGGCCTTCACAATGTGACACTAGCATTCAAATCAACTCCAAATCATCTCTAGCAAGCATAGTTAGAAAAATGCATCCTTTTTGTATCACTTTTGGCCCCAAAATTGTAATGGCACTCGACCCCACACAAGATAGTAGAAAGAGTAGTCTCGGAGCATAGTCTCCAAAGTTGCATTTTTTCAAGTGCATTGTGGTCCTATTAATTCATATACATGCAATTGGTAGCATAGTCATAGTCTCTCAGCCTCATAAATTTTGGTAAAGTACAATAGAGCACAACACTACTAGCCTCAATGGAGAGCATAGTTGGATGATAGTGTAGCTCCAATTGTTCCCTCTACCATGTGGTATCCACTCCACATTTCATGATAAACCTAGCCCTATAAATACCCTAGCCCTCAAAATTTTTAGGGTTGGTAGGTTAGCAAATTTGAGCATTTGGCATGATTCAAGGTTGGCAAGTTGGCCAAAACTTCAGCTGATTGGCATTTTAGCATTTTGGGTGAACAAAAAACCAAAGGTACACTAAAGAACTAGAGAGAGGTAGAGTTGCATACCACCACAAACCACCATTTCCCACTACACACCATGGTAGCTGACTTGGTAGCCATTGGCACCATGGTAGAGCATTAGTCTTTGTCGCTAGACACTCTTGAGACTATGCCTATGCTATCCACTATACTTGTTGTACACCATGTACCTTCTCATCGCTTCTATAGTTAACTACGCTCAACCTTGTTTGGGATGGTGTTTCATTCTCTCTCTCTTCCTTTCCTTGAATTTTGAGAATTTTACTTGAATTTTTAGCATTCTACTTGCATTTTCTACTATTATAATACATATTCATGCTTGGATGACAATCCCCACATATTGAAACCTCAATTTCCCATTGAAACTCTTGACTATGCTAATCCGTATTAACACCGTTAGCACTACTTGAACCCTTAGCATCATATGTTGGATTAATGAACCCTTAGCACTAATATTTTATTGATTAATCCAACATAAGTTGCTTCCTTCTAATCCTAGACTTACAATATATGACTAAATAATTCTTGGTCAAATTTTCTCTATAATAGTATTCTTATATACTACACTATCCTAAAAATATTAAAAAATTTTCTAAAATATTTTTTAGTAATTTATTTATTCATTCCACTCTTGCTTATCATTTTCCTGAAGACCTTCTATCACCACTTGCCATACCTCAATGTGGGATCTAATGTAATCTTTAATCATTACTATGTACTTTGTCTCATCAAATGTAATGTCTAGAATCCATGGTTCATCTATAGGAATATGTAGATGTTCATTAACATTTTCCAATAGCTCAAATGGATCAGAATATTTTTCTTCCCTAATATTTCTTTTTCATATCATTACAAGAGTTTCCTTCTCTAGGTAGAATCTAATATAATGAATATGTTGGATTCCACAAAGATTCCTTACCTAAGTACATCTATATCCATCAAGGAATCCTTTAAAGTTATATACCATATCAATGTAATATGATGTGTATTTACATCAAATTTTCATATCTATAAGATGATACATATCCATAAGCTCTAATGGAGAAATTATATTTTTTTTCTCATAGCGATTGAACGTCTTTTAAAACTTCCATCAATATCCTCATGTGTATGCCCTACGCAAAGAAAACTTAACTCTATAACCTTAAAAATTATTTTGGATGCAAGCAATGATAAATAAAGGAAAACATATTTATTCTTGTTATCTCCCTCTTAGTTATCCATTTGTAGGAAAAGTGTAATAGGTAATGACTTAAAATAAGACCTTAGATTGATTTCATTTGTATAATCTAAAGTATTCTGCTCTCCATGTGGAAAACCTAAATGGCTAAGTAGTGCTTCTATAAGGGATCATCTTATAGAATTTTAATTTTTCTTCATCATATCACCATATCTATTAAAAGGATCCTCCAAATTGCTCAAGCAGTTTGACAAAAATGTTATGGTAAATTGAGAACTCATCTTTGTATAGAATGAACTAAAGTAGCCAAAACCTCCATACCCTCGTCCTTTTACTAGAATTCCTATAAGTGATACTTGAAACATATCTTTCTTAAGGATATCCTTTGGCAACATTAGAAGCATTGTTAATGAGGATTTTAACTTATCCAATCAATCATGAATGATTCTTAAGTAATTATCTAGTTGCCTTGTTTCCAGATGCCGATAAATCTAGTATGTGTTCCTATGCACAATTACATAATCTTAATGATTTTAAAGCTTCCTTTGAATTCTATATCTCTCTAATGGATCCTTATTGCATTTCTTTCTTTTGGTCGACATATGATAAGTTCTACAAACCAAGAAATCACGCTTTCTATTGAAAGTTACATTTGGACAATATTTGTTGAAGATCTTTGATAATTAACTTTTGCTAATTGATGATAATCCAAGATAATATAATTTTAGGATTATTTTAACTCTTCATTATTATGTGTTGACTCATATTCATAGGTAATGTTTTAATTGGTTTAGACATTCCATCCATGATAACCTATCTACATTTTGAAGGTCAATGGTTTGTCATTTCATTAAAATTTCTCTCAAGAATCATGATTGCTACAATCTTGCTTGACCTAGGCCTTACCTTTCTAGTGTTACCATGATCATACATCACATTTCAATCCTTGAAGTTACATAAGTAGAATGTACTACTTGGAATACCATGAATTGTATGCCAGGCCTTCTTACAAATCTCTATTCCAAAATATTTCATTATCTTCATTACATGTATTTCATTTATGATAAAATGATTTGATTCAAATTTCTGCATGATGTATGATCTTTTTTCAATACCACTTATTCCAAAGATCATATTCCAAGTCCTCCTAATTTTTCCCATGGTAATTTTCTGCATATAGTTCCTCTTACATCATATTTCATGCATGATGGATATAAAAATATTCAAATGGTAGGAGGATCTAGATCCTAATATTCCTTCTTGATCTTTTCTATTAATATTATCATCCTTCCTTCTACTCTTTAGAGGTCTTGTATCTATGAATGCATTGCAAATTGGATACATTCATCTACTATTTATACGATCAACAAACTCAATCTCATTCCATATATTCACCTATATAGGATTGAAAGTATTTATCTTTGGAAGAGAAATGAATTGACTAGTCATGATATCATAAACATTATTCTTCCTCCATATAGTCATTCATAGAATATCCTTGAAGTATAGACAAAAATCCTTGCATTCCATATCAATTAATTCAATATAGATACCAATTTCATTTTTAGATAAATGAACAATAGAATAATCAATCACTCCATGTGTGTCACATAAAATATCAATTCTATTTTGTGTTCCTAAATCTATCATTGTATCATTTATCTAAGTTTGGCAAATTGTCCCTGCTACAAGAAATCCTTCCATTGAGAATCTCTTCTTGATTATTACATTTCTTCCAAATAAGACTTCACAATTTTTCTTCATATCATTTGATAGTTAATGCATGTATACAATATAGGAATCTATATCAAGATAAAAACATCAATGTATAGGCTATGCCTTAACATAATTTAACACTAAATAATAATTTAAAGCAATTTAGAAATATGTGATATAAGTTGAAAATGATATAATGTAAAAGTACAATTATCTAACATGTTTATTAACTAGTCTTTAGTGTTGAAAAAATGAAAAAAATAAATTTTCAACTAGTATATTCATAATACATCCTTTTGTAACTTATATTAATATTAACAAGTTCTTAGAACAAAGAATCTCATGTATATTATACAAATCTACATATCTCCCACAACCTTGAAACCTCTAGTCTTTGGTATAATTATGAGTATGCTCTCAAGATAAATAAATTTCCAAAACACTCATAGTATTTCTATCTCCCACATTAATACATATATATAGAGAAATATAGATAGGTTTCATCTTTATTGAAAGCCATATATTTCATACAAATTCTAGTAGAATTAACTAATAATCCATATCATTTTTTTAATGTAATTAGGAGAGGCATTACTACCAAGAAACATAGTGTTAATAATATCATACATAGTGGATGCATGCCTAAGAAACATCTTCTTTTGGAGTAATATTCACATTTTGTAATCAAATCTAAGACCCCCATCTTGAGACATATCTCAATATGGTTCACAACTAGTAAAACTATTTTTTATCTTAATTCTTGATGATGACACACTATCAAACAAACGTTTTGGTATAGCAATGAGCTATATCACATTCTATAAACATCATTTTTCAATAGTAGTATAGCAATTTGCATGATCAAGAAACCTATTTATTTTGTGCAATTATTCAGAGTTATGAGCTCATTGATCTATGAGACTAAGAGGTGACACCCTATCAATAAAATATTTTGATACATCACTCAGACATTTGACATTTGATAATCTTAATTTCTTAAATATCAGTATAAGAGGTTGCATAATAGAGCAACCAATTGATTTTGTAAAGTTATTGAGAGTATGAAACTAAAAAAACGAATCCTCTAATTTGAATAGGTACTATGAGTATGTAACCCAAATGTACATCCCACACCAAAAGTTTCTTAATTTAGTTGGTAATAGAAGGACTAAAATCAAGATAAACTAGTTGTAGGTATCCCTTGAGTGAAACAAAAACTATAGCTCCTTTTCATGGAACTGGCATTTCCCTTCTTTCTTAGGTTATTATAATGATACATAGAGGTTAGTCTTACACAATTCTTTGAATATTTGTATTGAAGGTTGCATGAATGAGTAACCTATTGATTTTTTTCAATCATAAATATTTTTACAAAAGAATAACCTCTCTTTTTGTTGCATCTAGTTATAGTAGGTTGCATGGCTAAGAAACCTACTCTTTTATGTATAACAAGTAATGAATGAATGTCAAATCAACTAACTAATTAAATAATTATTTCTACTTCAAGTTGCATGACAAAGCAACCTCCACATATAGTTCAACTACATGACACATCATGCCTGAGAAACCAACTGTCATGTGTATAGTTAAGTTGGGTTGCACTTTCAAAAAACCTATGTTTTTTAGTGTAATTATAGTAGGTTGCATGAATAAACAACTTGGTGTAGTAAGACCTCTTCTAATTCCATTATTCTTGTCCTAAAAGGTGTTTTTGTAGGTTTCACACTTCGAGAAGACCTAGATGCATGTGTTTAACTTTTATATGTGTTTCTGTGTTGAATTGTTATGATGAAGAATCTTGGATATTTTAGCATGTTTGGAGGTGTTTTTGGCTTATTTTGATGGGTTCACGATGTTCCAGGGTCTATGGAGAATTTTTGTAAGGCATTTGAAATCTTCTAGCATAAAAAAACATTTTTATTCTTGGCACCTTTAGAAGAGATGTCTCCCCAAGAAGATAGACATCTTTCTAGAGACATATCCCCTAAATTGTAGACATCTCTAGTCTATAGAAGATGTCTACCAAAAATAGTAGACATATTTCCCAAGAGTAGGGCTTTTACAAAATATGTCTTCCTAGAAAGATAGAATTCTCCTCAAAGACATCTTCCTTGAAGTGTAGACATCTATAGTCTAGAAAAGGCATCTTCCAAAAATAGTAGACATATCTCCTAAAAATAAAGCTTGCATAAGAGACGTCTATGTTGATGAAGAAGAAAATATCTAACATGAAATTTTGATTGGAAAACATCTAAAAGACTCCAAATCAATGTGGAAAACATCTAGGAAGGAAAATAGAAAGCTTCATAGGATTTTGGATCTTTATAATTTTGTATTCATTCATCTATGAGAAAGAAGGAGAGTTGCTATGTAAGGAGAACTAGGAAAAAGAGGTTAGGTAAGTGCAATAGGTGATTGCAACTCCAAGATAAATTTGTGGTGTGTTGATCTATGCCTTCTATTCTCTTGTATCTCACTTGTGAG
Organism: Gnetum montanum; assembly: GCA_015680685.1. NCBI lineage: Eukaryota > Viridiplantae > Streptophyta > Gnetopsida > Gnetales > Gnetaceae > Gnetum > Gnetum montanum. The sequence continues at coordinate 113,998 of MNCI01037564.1, forward strand.
TTGAGATCTCAGCCTCAAGTTATGGGAGAGATTTCTCTTGGCTGTGTCTTACATTGAGAACAATCATTGTGTGATTGTGAAGCCTCATGCTTTGTAATATCATTTGAGTGTGATAATTTTTTGGACAATTGTGGGTTGTGTGAACCTTATTGTAATCTTTGAATAATTTAATTGAAGATAGCTAGTTTTCTTATTTCCTAGCAAATAAATTTGTCGTTTCCAAATATCTGGATTTAGTGTATTAAAGGTGATTAATTGTGGAGTGAACTTGCTCTAGTGTTATTGGTATTAAAGCCTAGTTTTATTGGTGCTTGGATTTTGGTTAAGGATTTTTTCAATTTTAGATGGAACCTAAGAAGAAATAGGTGCAATGTCTAAATCATGACATGGAGAGCATGAAGTCAACCTTCTAGATGATGGTTACTTGATTAGATGAACTTAAGATAAATGTGTATGTACAATCCAGTCCTAGCCACATCTCGACATATGGAGGTGAAGAGCATGTACATTTAGATGAAGACGTTTCATAGCCAAGTGGAGATGGAGTAGATAAAGATGAAGGTCAATCTAGCTATGGGAGTGTAGAAAACCATTAACCAAGGATTCCAATGGGAGGGAATCCTATTCCTCAAATAATAACTCCAAGGGCCCTTGTAGTGCTTAATACTTCTTTAAATGAGCTTGATAATGAAGATGAAGGAAGGCTTCTAAGGTGTTCAAAAATGTTTCAAGACTTCCACATGTAGAGTTGAAGACTTTCAATGGTGCCAATGGTACCAATGCTTTTGCAAGTTGGATAAAGATACTTGAGAAGAATTTTTTGTTGGAAGAGGTAAAAACTAACTTGAGGATACATATTTTTGTGTGCATATTAGAAGGAATGGCTTCTATATGGTGGGAAAATAAGTCCTAGGATTATGAAAGATGAAATTATTAATCTATCAAATATTGGGATTTGATGAAATGTAGGTTGAAAAGGAAATTCGAATAGTCTCATTAGAGATAAGAAACCATTATGAAGTTGAAATTCCTAAGGCAAGGTGAAAAGGATGTCAAATAATTTTACATCAAATTTTGTAATCTATTCCATAAAGGTAAACTGGAAGGAGTATGAGAAAGCTTTAATCTTTTTAGAAGGTCTCAAAATGGCATACTAGCAATAGTTATCCTTTTATGAGCCACAAACACTTAATGAGACTTATGATTTCGCACTCAAAGATGATAAGAAAATAGGTGCATTTGTAAATAGGAGAAAACAAAATTCTAAGGGAAAGGAGAAGGAATATAGGTCTAAGAAGGGAAGCAAATCAAAATCTAAAGATAAGGAGGGTAGTCAAGATAAGAAGACTAAAGGAGATGATGAGAAGGATACAACCAGGAAAGAGCTAAGAAAGGAAGGAAAGGGTCAAGTTAGTAGCTCATCAAAATTTGAATGTTTCAGGTATGGAGAATAGGGACATAAGTAATGGGATTGTCTGCTTCATAGGACAACTAAGGACAAAGATGTTCAAACCATGGAGGTGGAGGAGACATCAAGCCAAGCTCTTCAGAGAGGTAATCCTAATGCTTCAAAAATTAAGAATGTTTCTAAATTAAATTCTTGTGCATTCATGATGAATGTGAATAGAGGAGATCATCATGATAGGAAATTGTTGTTTCAGATTAGGGCTAGTTGTTTACTTAGTGAAAAATGGATTCATGTTTTGATTGATTGGGGAGCTCAAGAAAATATTATTTCTTCTAAGGTAGTTACTAGATTGGGTTTGGTAACTAATCCTCATCTAAGACACTATAAGGTGCATTGGTTATCTAAAGATGTTTTCCAAGAGTTGAGGGAACAATGTACTTTGGAATTTAAAATTGAAAGTTTTTATGATGTTGTAAGGTGTGATGTGATTCCAGTAGATTATGCTAATGTAATTCTTGATAGACCTTGGAATTTTGGAAATGGTGCTCAGTTTGATTGAGAAAGAAATGTGTGGAGTGTTGTTAGACCTAATGGAGTCCATGATTTGATTCCTATGATAGTTGAACAAGTGAGGTAGCAAATCTCACTTAATGCTTCCTTAGTCTATCTAGGAGAAAGGTAATATAATAAGGAACATTATGAAACTAGTTTTGGTTTTGTTATTAAGATAACCATTGCTACTAACCATGATGATGTGTAGGTTGAACTTCCTATAGGTGTGCTAGGCTTGAATGAAAAATTTTCCAAGGTATTCAAGGGGGAATTGGATGGACTACCATCAATGAGAAATGTACATCAAATTAACTTCATTGTTGGTGCTACCATTCCAAATGAGAGAGCTTACTAGATGGCACCAAATCAAAGGGCTGAATTGCAAAGGCAAGTAGAGGGGTTACTTGCAAATGGCTTCATGAGGGAATCCATTTCACCTTGTGTAGTTCCAATGGTGCTAGTGCCAAAGAAGAACATTGATGAATGGAGGATGCGCATTGATTCCAAGGTAGTGAACAAGATAATGATGAGGTACAGGTTTCCTATTCCAAGGATGAATGATATTGTAGATTTCCTTACCAAAATTGATTTGAAGAGTGGACTTCATTAAATTAGAATAGGTGTAATGATGAATGAAAGACAACTTTCAAAATACCAGGTGGATTGTTTGAGTGACTAGTGATGCCATTTGGGCTCACAAATGTGCCTACTACATTCATGAGGTTGATGCATAATGTAATGAAGGATTTTATTAGTAATTTCTATATTGTCTTTTTAAATACTATTTTGGTGGAGTAAAAATGGGATAGAGCACTTAGATCACTTTAGGATGATGTGCCTTATGTTGGAACATGCACAATTCATGATCAATCTGAAGAAAAGTCATTTCTTAAGAGGGAAATCACATATTTGGGACATGTGGTTTCTAAAAATTAGACTTGAATGAAAGCTACCAAGGTAAAGACTATAAGGGATTGGCCAACTCCTGAGAATGCTAGGGAGGTAAGATCATTTGTTGGTTTAGCAAATGTTTATAGATGGTTCATAAAATCTTTTAGTGGTATTTCATGGTCTATGTTTACATTGTTAAAGAAAAATAAGGAATTTAGATGAAATAATGAAACCCAAGGGAGCTTTGACTTGTTGAAAGTAAAGAATACTAGGGAACCTATGCTCTCATGTGAACAAGTTATGTCATTGGTCCTTGTCAATAGCCAAGTTTTCAGTAGACTCAGAACCAAGACATAGGAGGTCCATTCTTTGGAGAAACGAGACTCTTATAGAGTGTTTAAGAGGCCCATTGTAAATAGCCAAAGCCATGCAATGATGTGCAACATGATCTCTTTGAGATACAAGTGTAACTATTTTTCAAGACAATTACCTTCTTGCCTGGGACTTGTATGAGAATAGCCAATAGTCTTTTGTTTATGATGTCAATGGGGTCATGAAGACCTTTTCCGTGCAGTTTTCTCTTTGACCTTTTTGTTCTTTTTTTTTTCTTTTTTATTTGCTTTATTTTTTTCTTTTTCTTTCATATTTCTTTTCTTGGTTTTTTTGAAAAAGCTTGCTTTTAGTGTTGTGCTCATGTTCGAGTGCTTGCATTTTGTGTCATGCATTGTATACTGTGTTTTGCATTGCAACTGCTTAGAGATTCATAGTATGCAACGGTGTATCAAAAGTTTTGAGATGAGTAGGATGTATCAAGGGGGATGTAATCGAATAGGATAAGGGTGCATGATGGGGAATAGGGAATGTATTAGGAGTTGGGAATGTACTTATGAATAGATTGATTAACCCAGTCACGTAGGTTAGAAAGAATGTGATACCTTATCATCATGATGAAGTGCATCTATGCACGAACACCTTTGGCATGTCATCCTACAAAAATAACTCCAAGAAGATAAGAAGAACACATATGAATCGGTTAACTAAGCACTTTAAACAAGGAGATGGAGCCACCATGTGTAATTCAAAAGTAGGTAGAATCATGAATAGAATATACTTCATTAGGTCCATGAGACAAATCATTGTACTGTCTAAAATCGTCAGTGAGAGGCTAGAATGAATAGACACCAAGAGATCTATAGATGAAATACTAAGACCCTACCTTCACCTGAGGGCAAGCTAGAAATCAATGAAGGTAAAGTGCCTTGAATGGTCCACATGCGGATCAAACGAGGACTTCCTTGAACGTACGCAGTTGTGATGCATTGGGTTAAACGTAAAAAAATGCAAAACTGAACGTAAACGAATGAAAAAGAATGTAAACTTTTTATAGATAATGAGAATAGAAAAAAAAAATATGAACACTAGTTAGAATGTAGTTGCAGAGTGGTCACAAGGTGGACGTTTAGCCCTGATGAATGAGAACAGATGTTGGGAAGATGCAGGGTTTTTTTTTATTGCAGGTATACAACATCCAAGTCTATGTGAAGCCCAACGTATGAGATTGATGCCCAAATTTCTTAAGTGTGTGAGATTCAAATTTTCCAAACCCTAATCTAGTGGAAAAATAGGGGATTTATAGGATCTTAAGCGTGAGATTCAGATCTAGGAGAATATCAGTGGCTACAAGGTGAGAAAAATTCAGATCGCATACACTTAAAAATTTTTGGCATCAATCTCATACATTGGGCTTCACAAAAACTTGGATGTTGTATACCTACAATCAAAAAAAGACCTGCATCTTCCCAGCATCTGTTCTCATCCATTAGGGCTAAACATCCGCCTTCACTCCACAACTGCATTCTAACCAGTACACATTTTAATTGTTTATCAATACAAATAGTTTGCATTATTGCCTCGATTCGTGTAATTTACATTATTGTTCTTGTTCATATTTTTTTCTATTTTCATTATCTATTATTTAAAAATTTTACATTCTTTTTCGTTCGCTTACATTCAATTTTGCATTTGTTTACGTTTAACCCAATGCATTGCAACTGCGTACATTCGGGGAAGTCCTTGTTTGATCCATGTGTAGATCATTCAAGGAACTTTGCCTTAGTTGATTTCTAGCTTGCCCTTAGGTGAAGGAAGGATCTTATTATTTCATCCATAGATCTCTCAGTGTCCATTCATTCTAGCCTCTCACCGACTATTTCAAATGGTACAGTAAAATGGTGCTAGAAGGAGGGCTCTTTCTCTATTGGATCCACCTATTAGCATCCCAGATCTAGTGTTCACAAACTACTGTCAGTGCTAGCATTCCTACTCTGCCTTGTTCCTAGTGTTCAGGTGCTATTTCCTACTGATAACTCCTATGTTTTAGTCCAGATGCTATTTCAGAATTTTCCAGGCACGTTCTTTCTTAAATCACAGCATCATGTACCTTCCTCTCTTTGATCTAGATGCTGCTCACAGCATCCTACACTCTCTACCAATTTTAGACATTGTTTACAGTGTCCCTCATCCTTTTCTCTTTTTTTTGATGCTATTCACAGCGTCCAAATCTAAGTTTCCTTCTCAGACGCTGTGTCCAATAGTTAGTTTTCTTACCCAGACATCCCATCCAGTGTCCAGACGTTGTGTCTTAGCTTCGAACATTATACCTACTTTACATACTTTGACGTTGGTCACGCTGACATTGGTCAAGCTAATGTTGGTCATGCTGACATTGGTCAAGCTGATGTTGTTCATGCTAACATTGGCCAAGCTGACGTTGGTCACACTGACGTTGGTCAAGCAGATGTTGGTCATGCTGACGTTAGTCAAGCTAATGTTGGTCACACTGCTCCTCACCCTATCTTATATGTTATGCACATTAATTATATGCTATACCTCTTGAACTCCTTGTATGCTTCTTATGGTGTTCATACGCTGCAGTACATTTTTATACGCTGAAATTCCTTTGTACGCTATTCAACACTTAGCTATATTTTCTCTCTCCAACACAACCATATTTTCTCTCTCTAAAACTTAGCCATTTAGTTTCTTTCTCTTACATTGTTACATTTATATACTTTGAAAATGGACTCTGTGAGCACAAACACCATCATCATGCCCATTACCGACTTTGGTACCATAATCTTGGGCCCTGTTACCACCGCTGAGTCCATAGTTACCCTTGGCATGATGAATCCTCAAGTGTCATCTCATCAATCATTGAGACTACAAGGTAGGGATCCTGCATTCGCCATCCTAATTCCTGAACAATATAACTTTATTTGTGTTAAAATCCAAGCTAACCTGGCTGTTAATCAAGCTGAGCTAGAAGCAAAGAGACACTATGAGCTAATTTACAAAGGAGGTCATGACTTCGTTCCCACCGCCTACGATGTCATCCTCCTCACTAAATCCCACCATGAACTTCTATCCCAACTCCTCATGGCCAGGAACCAAAACTCATGCCAACTAGCCATAGAATCTCAAAATGGAGATGAGGAGGAAAATTTCGCAGCTCAATCTGAACACAGGGATTCATACCATATTCTTAGTCTGCATACTTATGTGAACCCATTATTTCACCTATTCACGAAAGAGACCATATCTCTTCATACAATTAAAAGCACTCAAGAACATGTGCCCCAACAGGAAGTGTCCACTCTTATTCCCACTTTCCCTATGATCGATACTTAGTTCAATGTATCCATCCCCACTATTCCTCTAGTCACCAAATTATCCTCTCTCCTACAAGTACAACCCCAAAACCCCCCCTCTCAAACTAGTGTAGGAGTAACTTTCCCATCCCAAGTAATTGGGATGCCATCTGTGATACCTGCTTCCACATCTACACACTTCATCCCATGAGTGCAAGTTCATACCACACACTTGGCTCCTCCAGTACAACACCAGGTACAAATTTTTCCTTCACAACCCATAATTGGCCAATGGCCTACCCTTGTCGCTCAACAACAATAACAACAACCTACACCTTACAGTATGCTACCCTTAGTAGCACCCACTGTAAATACTCCACAAGTGCAACCTCCGACCACTCAACTTTCTTTTTCCCCATCCATTGCACAACAATCTAATTTGTATGGCACTCAAACTAGCCAACCTACTACTCCACCAAGTGCCCAAGAATGGGCCAAAGCCAAAAAGATGATGCAAGAGTTCACTGATGAGGTAAAACACCTCAAAACCACTAACAATGGAGAGCTTAAAGTATTATACTTTTACCAAGATGATCCTATTAGCTCTTCAGTCCCACCACAAACCTTACCCAAAGGAGTTTCTTTGCCACAACTAACCAAATACAATGGGGAATGAGACCCCAACACCCATCTAGTCACATTTAGACTAGAATGTCTCTTGCTTTAGGCCTGGCCCCATGCAATCTTACGTGTGTTCACCATGTCCCTCCCTAGCAGAGCATTAGACTGGTACTAAGCCTTGCCTCATAACTCCATATCCTATTTGGAGGATCTCTTACACCAATTCGTTACCAGGTTTAAATACAACTTGAAACTTGAAGCAACCTTGGATAGTCTGATATAGGTAAAACAAGCACCACTTGAAACTATACAAAAATTTATCCAGAGATGGAGTGCTACACTTAACAAACTTGATGAGCCAATCCTAGAAACATACCTTCTTATGATTCTTAAGGGAGCCGTGAATGATTTTGTCAAATCAAAAATGTACTATCTAAATGCACGCACTCTAAGCCAAGATTTTGTATAGATTAAAAACATAGAAGAGGTAGCCCAAAATAGCCATGACCTTTCTTACTCAGCCTTCAAAAATCAACACACTAAAAAAGATAAAGAAAAGGCTAAAGAAATAGTAGAAGTAGTAGCAAAGACTCAACCTACCAACATGGGATAACAAGGTAAACCACCTACTCCTCCAGTTAACTATGAGAGAACCACTCCTACACACACACCTAAATCATCTACCACGCAAACTACTAACATGGATCATGCATATACATTTGAGAGAAAAGACCCTGCTCAATACACACCACTCCCCATGAAGCCTCCATAGTTGTTAGATCAACTTTTGAAGGTTGGGGCCATTAAACACAAGCAGTTGTCTCTAGCGGTAGCCCAGAGACACGACCAATTCTATGAATTGGTTAAAAACCCAAGCTTGGTAGCTCCAAATGAGCCTCCTCTTCCAAGAGGCTTTAGACTAGATCTATTTTGTGAGTACCATCAACGGAATGGACATGGTACTGACTATTGTTTCACCCTCAAATAATACATACAACGTATGATTGATAGGGGTGAAATAACATTTGACGATGCTAACCCTGTTAAATAGCATAATCAATCTATGGGCGTGTACAAATATCCCCTTAATACTAAGGAAGCTCCTTATGTTATGAACATGATCCATGTCAAAAATGAGCAAGGTATGCCCACAAAACCTTTTCTGATTCGTGTCCCTCCTACAGCGTCGACATCATCCCCACAATCTTTCTACCCCACATACAATCCACCTACCCCTAAAAAAAATTTCATTCATGTTTCCCTTGCCAATGTAATTGCAAATGTGCAACTGCCTACCCGGCCCACTCCCTTTGTGGTCTAGCTGCCACCTGCGGTTGCAACTACGGAGGTGCAATCACAAAATTGACCAAGCCCCTTCATAATCAAGGTACCCAAACACCTTGATCTTCAACCTCCTACTCCTCAACCACAAACCAAACCAACCCCGTTTGTCATCAAGGTGCCTAAACACCCTGACACACAACCATCTCCAAACTCATCCGCATCATTGGGTCCCACTCCACTAGGGCCACCATCATCATCATCGTGTCCCTTCGAAAAATAAAAAGTACAAAAAAAATAATAACTGATTCGTTAAAAATAAAACAAAAATAAAAAAATTAAATATCATATATCATAAAAATACATTGTAAAATATAGAACAATGTAAATCCAAAATATTGTACCACATAAAAATTGCACAAAAGATTACAATATCACCATTAAATTGAAGCTAGAAAATTTGCAAAGGTATGGAGGGCCATTTCCTTACTTAGGAGTCATGATTTGACCAAACATATAATTTCTGCAACAACCAAAATGACAACAATAAAATGAAACTCCTTTGTTACTCAATCCAATATTTCCAAATTAAGCCTCAAGCCTCAACCAAATTTATAACAAATTAGGTCTGCTAATACTTTTGTTCAACAACTACTTATGAGTAGGACCCTAGGGACTACTTGTGAGTAGCGCCGTAGCACCACATTGAAGATGACCACATTAAAAGAAGACATAACTTAACTAAACCAAGCACAACCAGGAACTCACCTCACCTACAATGATTGAAAACCTTTCAGATGCTTAAAAATTGGCACTAGTCATGATGAAGGGGAAAGTAAAAACAGAGCACCATGAGCTTGCATATGGCCATTCGCCATGCGTTGGTGGGATTCGTTGCTTTATAAGCAAAAAAAATTTTAAAATAGTTGAACAAGAATCCATCCATCATCATGTTCATGACTCATGACCCATGATCACGACCCTGTTTTGTTTTTTTTCTATTTTTAGTAGAAATAAAAAAGATGCAAAAATGAGCAACGAACAATAAACACACGTGAATGTGTGAGTCATGGCAGAATCTTTGATGCTCCTAGAGGTAGGTGAATCCATACAAATGCAATGTTCTCCTAGCATGCCTTGTCCAAAACTTGATTTCTGTATGACCCATACTTGCCCCTTTGGCCTTCGATTACCATAATTTTTTTTATTTCTTTGTACTCCCCTATTTTCTATGATCCATCTCATGCCAATGCCATGAATCTTGATTGCTTTCTTGCCACTTAACAATGAAATGAAATTTTTGGTATGGTTCAAAATAGGATAAGATGGAGTGCCACATTTACCTTTTCGTTGGACAAGTCTAGATGTCCAACGAATGAGATCACATCTCAAGTTGCATCTAACACTACAAGTTGCATCTAACAGTCAGGGTATGCACAAGTAATCGAGCGTGACATCTAACTGGACTTACCTATCTCAATTCGTTAGATGATATAGCTAATTTATGAAATTGAATAGTTAAGACTACATCATCAAACACATGCAAGTAATCCAACATGAATATAACTTCTCAAGTTGTAACAGCACCCCATGAATCGAGAAAATACCATCATACCAACTTGAGGCATGAGACGCTGATCAAAATTACAAGGTTGAGTACCAACAACAAGACCACCGCTCACATTGCCCAAATTAGCAGTTTAACTCATGTTGACATAGCTTTACAATAGCTCACATTGTCAATACCCATGGCCATAAAGATAGCTACTCACACTGAATAGCCCAAACCAAAAATCTCATGTTGTTCTTGTTGAATGCTGGTTCGAATTATCTACTCCTATTTACTTTAGGATTCGGGGGCTGGTTTGTCTTTCAGTAGTTGGAACAGAATTGGACGGTTATTTTAGTGCTTCTTAGAAAATGAGGAATGCATCAAGGATAAGAAGATAAGATAACCAGTGACATTTGCTTACTAACAAGCTATGTTACTAACATAATAACCATACCTGAAACATAATCAATTTGACGATAAATAGATTGAGATAATTCCATAGAAATAAGTGCAACAACTCACACTCATACTGCATACTGAAATCAGGCACTTGCAAGGTACAGTAAATATAACAAAATAAACTCAACATTGTTGGTCCATTCACTATCAGATGATAAAATGGTAGGGTAATGTAAAGTAAAGTGGCCATTCACTCATGCTGTTAAGCACACTCATGCTATTATGGGAGGTCAAAGCACACTCACACTATTAAGGAAGCCCGAGTCACTCATGTGGTGTATGTAGGGCCAAGAATTTGTGTTCATTCATAATAGGAAGGGCTATTAGGCAATCAATATAGGAAATTAGCTAAAAGACTTATACGTTTCCAAGAAACGCAACCCCTATTACACCGACCATGGATGGCTATCTCCTTGGTTCACGATTCAATGCTCTATACCAGACGTGGGTTTGGATTATGGGGGTGTACTTCTATTCATTTTCGATTAGCTATTCCATACACTGCATTTTGGTAGGGTCCTATTCCCCTGAGAGGATCAAGGGGTACTCGGAACAAGAGTACGAGAAAGTGCAGATGCTCACTGTAGAGGGATTCCCAGGGGAATCTTTAGTGGGTTCCTATTAACTGTATCTTAGTTAGAACATAGATCCTAGCCTGGGGCCACAATCTTCCTTCCATGGCCAGATACATCAACAGTATCACCGTTTTACACTTCCACTAGAAGGCAACGAGAAGTCTTTGGGGTTTATGGATTTGTCACTCGGTACAACCGCTACTCCATTAGGCTGGTAGATGTTAAGATTTTCCATCCTAATGAGGCTTTCAATTTGAAAGGTACTTTGCAGGGACCGGTTAGTGTACCGCCTGAAATCGTCGGTGTCCGGTTGGAAGGAAAAACAAACAGAGGTCGCGGGATCACAGGACGCTTATAGAAGACCTTTCCTACGCCTGAGGGTGTGTTGGAATGCAACGGAGGCAGAGTACCTTGGGTGGTCCGCACGCGGATTAGACAAGGATTTCCCCGCACGTACGCAAATGCCAATACACTAGCTTATGCGTAAATGGTGTGCAGGCGTAAACGAAGAAAAAACAGCGTAAAGCGTAGACGGATGCAAACGGAGCATAAACGTAAATAGGCGTAAACGGTGCGTGGGCCAAATTGACGTAAAACTGTAAAATAACTGATGCAGTAAGTGTAAAAAATAGTATTGCAGAGTCAAAGTATAGTGCACTGGTCTAACGCAGTCGTGTGGGAACACAAGGCGAACGAAAAGCCCCGGCGTATACAGGGATGACTCTGGTTCGCAGGGCAGGCGGAGCGTAGAGACTATCTGCAACGTATAGGGCATAAGGAAGTTTTAGCTCTTGTGCGTAGCGTAAATGTTCTCTGGTGTGCTCCAAGATTTTGCCAACCGACCTCGTAAAAATGGGAGATGGGGGTTCTTATATAGGTTTTTACGCTAAACTCGGGTTGGGTGACACGTGGCGCGTTGACTGGGTGCACGATTCACAAATGTACAATATTACAAGTGTCAGGCATATACGCTGGGCGTATACGCCGTGTGAGGTGGGCATGTGAATTTGGGTGGAGATGCTATATGTTGGCGTATACGCTGATGATGCTGGGTGTATATGCTGGGCGTATATGCTGACGATGCTGGGCGTACGCTGGGCGTATACGCTGACGATGCTGGGCGTATATGCTGGGCGTATACGCTGACGATGCTAGGCGTATACGCTGGGTGTCCACTTGCTTCAATCCTTGCTCTTTGGTGTTGTCTTTACGCTGTCATTGGAGATCTGGTCATCGAGCGTGTGCATCTGAAGTGCCCGGGGCGTATACGCTAGGGATTCGGGCATATATGCTGTAGTGTTGGGTGTATACGTTGGACGTGTACACTGAGGGCTAGGCGTATATGTTGGGCATACGCTGTCGATGTGAACTTGGGCGTATACGCTGGCAAAATGTACTTAGTGAAAACCAATTGTTGCGATCCTCCAGGTTGCACGGGCCTGCTCGATGTCGGACAAGTCCTAAGCTTCGAATTTTGTGGTGTTTCACTGGCCCCTTTTTGTTGACGCTTGGAGGAATCGACCTGAGAAGCGTTGACAAAGAAGTATAAAACACCACAAGCAACTTGATGTAGATGTTGTCCTTGGCCACCTGACTAGACGTCATCGCACCGTGTTCAGTAGTACATGGGATCTGGAAAGTGAAACTTGTAGCGAGTAGGAGGATAGAGATCGTGGGGATGCGTGACTGCCCGAGGAATTGTGTGGACAAGAATGCTCGGGTATGTGGTATGCTGGTCCTCATCAATAGCCAATGTGTTAGCAGACGCGGAGTTCAGGCATGCAATGTGTGTCCTTTGGCGGAACAGGACTCTTGGTGATTTTCAAGAGAACCTTTTGGTGGGGCCAAGGCTACGGGAGGATGTGTTACATTCTTTGGGAGAATAGGGCCTATTTTTAGTGTTCAGGGGGTACCTGTTGGTGGGGAGCCAAAGCCATGCAACTGGATGCTTCTTGACCATTTGGACATGAGTACTTGATTTTGAGACGACTGCCTTCCCGCCTGGGGCTTACATGGGAAGTGTCCGGGGTCTCGTTTTTTTTATAGTAAATTTTCTTTGCTTTTGTATTTATGCACAAGTGCTGTGCTGTGGGTTACAACTACTTTAAAGCGGAACAGTGTTTTAAATGTGCCAGGTGTGTCAAGATGATGCCGGGATAAAGCGTGTTAGTGAATGGATAGGGAATTTTGTTGATGAACGGGGATATACTAGGGAATGGTTTGATTTAGTCCTTCCATGGGTGCTGTAAACAGTGTCTCATCTTGCTGCTCATGACGAAGTGCATTCTTGTGCGACACTTCTGGGTGTCATCCTGCAAACACAACGCCAAGGAGACAAGAAAATCGGGAGTGAATAGGCGAGCTTAGACTTACATGGTAGTTGCTGATGCAGAGGCGCTGCAGAATGGCAGGCACTGTATGTAGATGACAACACTACTGATAAGGGTGATTGATGGCAAGCGATGCAGTGAAGCTGACAGATGATCATGGCGGCGGATTGATGTGCCGAATGAGAATTTTGCCAGTTTATAGTCTTGGCGGACGTTACATTGCTAGTTTCTAGTCTTAGCGGACTGTGAAGAGGCAAGGTAGTTTATTGTCATTGCGGACACTGTGGTATCAATTTATAGTCGTAATTCCAGGACTTGCTGTGGTATCAGTTTATAGTCATAATTCCAGGACTTGCTGTGGTATCAGTTTATAGTCATAAGTCCAGGACTTGCTGTGGTATTAGTTTATAGTCGTAATTCCAGGACTTTCTGTGGTATCAGTTTATTGTCGTAATTCCACGACTTGCTGTGGTATTAGTTTATAGTCGTAATTCCAGGACTTGTTGTGGTATCGGTTTATAGTCGTAATTCTAGGACTTGCTGTGGTATCAGTTTATAGTCGTAATTCCAGGACTTGCTATGGTATCAGTTTATAGTCATAATTCCAGGACTTCCACGTACCTGAGTTTGTGGTCAGGCATAGAACGGTTTTAGGTACAAATGATTTGTCGGATTAGCAAGCTCGTTCCCCTCCATGTCAGCCAACTTGAATACACCATTGTCGAATGCTTTGATGACTATGTAAGGCCCTTCTCAGTTGGCTGAGAATTTGTTCAGGTGTTCCCGAACAGCTTTGAGTACGAGATCGCCTTCATTGATTGGGCGTTTGTTGATGTCATGTCGATGTCACTGTCGTTGTTGCTTTTGGTACTAGTCAATCTGATCGAGTGCGAGTGCATGTTCTTCTTCTACCGAGTCAAGGTCAATGAGACGTAGTTCATTGTTTTGACCATCGTCGAGGAGTCCAGAGAGTGTGATCCTTAAAGATGGTACCTGCAATTCCAAGGGTAAAATGGTTCTGAACCATAAACGAGACTGTATGGATTTTTACGCTTTGACGTCCGGTATGTAGTGCGATATGCCCATAGTGCGTATTTTAGTTGCTCGTGCCATTTCTTTTTGCTTTGGGTTAGCATTTTCTTAAGTGTTGTTATGATTTTCTTGTTCGTTGCTTCTGCTTGCCCATTTCTTTGAGGATAGTAAGGGGAAGAAAACGAATGCTTAAACCCTAGACTATCGCAAAAGGTTTTTGTTTCGGCACTACTAAATTGTGGCTCGTTGTCAGTGATGATTGTCATGGGAATGCCAAAACGGGTTACAATGTTTTCTAGGATAAAGTTGTACATGTGTTTAGAAGTCGTCTTTCGAAGGGGAGCTGCTTCTACCCATTTCGTAAAGTATTCTGTCACGGTTATGATGAAACTATGCGCTGCGGAAGACGAGGGTGTTATTGGGCCGATGAGGTCCAATCCCCACTTCTGAAAAGGCCATGTTATCTGTGCTGTGTGCAACTCGGTTGGTGGTACATGTATTAAGTTACTATGTTTTTGACAAATGTTATATGTTTTGACCTTAGAGGAGCAGTCGTATTCCATGTGGGGCCAATAGTAGCCTAAGCGTCTTATTTTCGTGGCCATGGCATTTGGTGCTATGTGTCCTCCACATAGTCCCTCATGTACCTGATCAACAATGGTTTGAGTGTCAGCACTACTCATGCATGTTAGCAATATACCTTCGTAGGATCTACGACACAGTGTGTCCCCTACTCGGGTGTACTGCCTAGAACGTTTTCGAAGAGCGTCCTTTTGCACATTTGTTAGATGTCGTGGTGTTTCGCCACGTAGAAGGTACTCTTTTATATCATCGTACCATTCTATCGCATGTGTTGTACTAACAAATGCGATCGACAACGTGTCGGAGGTTATTGGTTCATTGTAGTTAGATACGGAGCTTGGCAAGGCATGGAACATGTCTGGCAACATATTTAACGCTAGTGTAGCTAACGCGTCTGCTATGGTATTATCATTTCAGGAGACATGTTGCACATCAATGTTCTCGAATCGTTTCATTAAATGTTTTGCCAAGTCACAGTATGGTTGCAAATGTTGAGCTTTACACATGTAGACATCCGTGACTTGGTTTACAACCAATTGTGAATCCCCTATGACTACCAGGTGTGTGATGTCTAAAGCCAGTGCTGCTGTGAGACCTCTAAGGAGACCCTCATACTCTTCCACGTTGTTAGTACAGTGAAAGTTGAAACGATAAGCAAAGGGTCGGATCTCCCCGGAGGGATAGGTGATTACAGCGGCCACACTTCCTCCTCGAGAGGTGGATGCTCCATCAAAGTTTAAAATAGCATCATAGTTGTTAGGCACTGTGTCTATCATGTTTATACTTTCATCGGGGAATTCAGGCTCTATGATTGCTTGGTCATGCGTTGGTGATGTGGCCATTTGATTCGCTATGGCTTGACCTTTGACTGATGATTGCGCTACGTAGTACAGGTCAAACTCGGCTATCATGGCTTTCCATCGGGCTATTCGACTCGTTTCGTAGATGTTTCCTGTTATGGCTCTCAGTATATTGTCCTTACAGATTATATAAACTTGATTACGAAAGAGGTAATGTCGCCATTTTCTTAGAGAAAAGACTAGAGCTAAGCATGACCTCTCCACGTCGTTGTACTTCTTTTCATGGGCAACTAAGGCATGGCTCAAATAGTATACAGGGACTTCGGTTCCGTTGTCTTGTTTTTGGCAAAGCATACATGCGATCGACGATTTCGAAGTGGCAAGGTAGATGTACAATGGTTTATTGTTTTGAGGCAAATAAACTATAGGCAATCATGCGAGTGCTGTTTTGATGTTTTCGAAGGCTTCCTGGCACTGCGGGGTCCATTCGAAATGGACATTTTTAGGTAACAGGTGGTTCATAGGTTTTAATTTATCTATCATTTTTTCTACGAAGCGCCGGATGAACTATAATTGACCTTGTAGACCTCGAAGTTCGGTGAGATTTCCGAGTGGTTTCAGGTTTGTTATGGCTTTTACCTTATCGAGGTCTATACATATCCCTGCTTCAGAGGCTATGAATCCGAGCATCTTGCCCATTTTGACACCAAAAACACATTTTTTTGGATTAAGTCTTAGCTCATATTTTAAACAACATTTTAAGACTAGGTCGAGGTCTTGTACATGTTGTTCGGTTGTCTTTGACTTAACCACTATGTCATCCACGTAATCATTGAGTGACCGTAACATATAATCACTAAAGATAAATGTCATGGCTCTTTGATACGTGGCCCCAGCGTTTTTGAGGCCGAAGGACATCATAGTGTAGCAAAAAGTTCCCCATGGTGTCATGAAGGTGGTCTGAAGTTGGTGTTCAGGGTTGATGCGTATTTGGTTATATCCCGAAAAGCCATCCATAAAAGACAATAAGGCATGTCCAGTAGTCGAATCAATGAGTTGATCGATGCTGGGTAGGGGAAAGTCATCTTTTATGGTTGCTATGTTTAAGTTACGGAAGTCGATGCATAAGCGAATGCTTCTGTTTTTCTTTGGCACAATGACCATGTTTGACACCCACTCGGCATAATCAACAGCCCGAATGAAACCAGCTTGATAAAGCTTAGTGATCTCATTGCGAACTACCAATGCCACCTCAGGTCTAACTTTTTGCACTTTTTGTTTTACCGGTCTTAGTTTTGGGTCAAGAATGATGTTCTGTTGGATAATCCTAGGATCTAGCCCGGGCATGTCCGTATAAGACCAAGCGAATGCTTTCATGTTTTCCCTAAGCACATTATGAATGTCTTGAGCCATAAGTGGTTGTAATAGCATGCTTAATTTTAATATTTTAACTCCCCCATCAGGCATAGTATTGGGGGTTTCAGCTAACGGGTCTTCAGTGTTGTTTTCAGCTTCTATGTCAAGAAACTTTGTCATGCCTTGGTAATTGTCTATTGTTTGCTGTGTTGAGGCTATGACCGTGTCTTCTGTTAGTGGACTTAAGTTGATGAAGCTTATGTCAATGTCCCATGTAATGGTGCCGTGTGGCCCGTCAATGGTTAACGGTGCGGTTAACTGCGGGCAGTCCATTGAGCTTGTCCCTGTCAACAAACCGAGAGTTGCATGAGCAAGAAGGGATCGTTCCATGTCTTTCAAAAATTTAAAGTGTGTATACGTATATCATGGTGGATTATCATCACACCTGGACGCATGGCATTTTAAGGCCCTACCGGGCCATCAGTGGGTGAGGAGATGGTAGTTTAAGACTGTACCGGGCCACGAACGGATGGGAAGAATGGCAGTTTAAGGCCATACCGGGCCACTCGTTGTAATTTAAGCGAACGTATAAAATGGGGTCCATGGAGGAACCAGGACATAAAACTTTGTCTCAAATTGAATTTTAATTAATTTTTTTTTTCATTTTTTTGGTTAGATTTCGGCAAAAAAAAGAAGGAAAAAAGGCAAAACGGCAAAAATGGAGCGATGGCGGCGCAAGCGGCTGCAGCGTCAGCGTCAGCGTGCATTATATAAAGGATGAGGGGTCCATTTGTTTTCTTTTTTCAGCAGTGACAGTGTAAGGTTCGACTTGTGAGCGTAAGCGTGAACTTCCTAAGCATAGACGCCAAGAGACCCGAGCGTAGACACCAGACTAAACCCAGTGTAGATGCCAAACCCGAAGATAGTCACTCAGCGTGCACTTAGACAGTCAGCGTAAACACTTTGCGATGGGGAAGGGCAAGGAAGTGGAAGGCCAGGGGAGGAAGGATTCTGACCTAACCTTCGCCGAAGAGACGGAGGCGATGCTGCATGGCCTGCCTAGGCCAAAGGTGTCGGAGTGGCCTGTGACGCCCCACGGGTAAGCCTTGATCTCTATCCCTATTACTGTTTGCATTTTTTGAAGTAGACGATCGAGCGTAGAGGGTTTGAGGGTTTCTCTGGTATGCATGCCAGCGTCACTGTGAAGCATAGACTGTCATCCGTTTTATTGGCATCTGTTATTCGGCGTATTTTCTTGGCGTTAAATCGTGTTTTGCGACGGCATATGTGCTGAGGGTTTGTTCACCGTATACACTGTACGCATCTGGATCTGGCATGCTAATTACTTTTTGGCGTAGTCTATTGATGTTGATGGCGGGTTCAGGCGTATACGCTGAGGATTTCTCCAACGTATACATTGTGCGTGGGGGGTTCAGGAGTCAGCGTAGACGCTGAGTTTTGTAGCGTATACACTAGGTTTAAGTTGCGCTTTTATGTAGTGTTCAGTTCGCCCGGCATATATGCTGAGTTCAGCGTGTACGCTACGTTCGAATCGTGCTGTTTTGTTCGGCGTACACGCTTTGTACAGCGTA
Organism: Gnetum montanum; assembly: GCA_015680685.1. Taxonomy (NCBI): domain Eukaryota; kingdom Viridiplantae; phylum Streptophyta; class Gnetopsida; order Gnetales; family Gnetaceae; genus Gnetum; species Gnetum montanum. Next base: position 132,676 of record MNCI01037564.1, read on the forward strand.
TATGCTGGAGCATGCGTCACGGGCGTATACGCTTTGAGTATAGCGTATATGCTGGGCGTAAGTTGTGTTTTTCGAAGTGGTTTGGTGGGCGTATACGCTGTACACAGCGTATACGCTGGGTGTGAACAGTTAGTTTATTTTTTGATTTTTTGCTATGATGTAAACTTTCATTTCATTGTAATTGGTTGCAGGGACAACAAACGTTTTCTCATAGCGGTTGAGCTCGTCGGGGTTTTAATGTGGGTTGGACCCGTTCAGGATGGCGATCTTCCCCCATCTCTAACTATGGATAATAAGGGAGTCTGGTTCAGGGAAGGCGCTGGCAAATTTCTAGCCTTCCTGTTAACCAACTTCGAGGTGGTTATGTGGTCATTTTTTGATGAGGTGACTGCACGCAGTGTAGTTGATGCATTATTGCCGGGAGTCGCAGAGGGCATTGCGGTCTTCATGGAAGACATTGACGAGGGCCTGTTTGTTGATGAAGATGGTAATACTCATGGGCCCAAGTCAACATGTCCGTTAGCGCATGTGTGGGAGCTGTTGGCACCAGGGTTGGATTATATTAACAATACTTTGTTTATAGCTGCCCACGTGCTCACCCTGTTTCAGAATCCTCCTGGAACAATGTACAGAATAACTAGGTAGGGCCGTGAACATTCATTGCTTTGCCTATTTCCGTTTGATGCTGTTTTCTAGTTTTGACATGCGTTTATGTGCAGGCCGAGGACCAACCCTGATGAGACCCTGATTGAAGACGAAGGGATAGCCCTCACTCGCACAGCTCTAGAGGTCTTTATGATGGCTCCCACTCTTCGTGGGGCCGTATTGGCTCAGAAAAAGGGTTCGATGGTCCGCTTCCATGAGCAATTTTCTAGAGCCTTTGCAATGTGCAAAGCCCGTGGATGGCTGCATGAGGACTTGACAGATGAGGGACTGGTCTTCCCTCATAGTTTTGGCAGTACCTCAGAATCCACCACTAACGGTGAGTAGTGACATTTATTACATGCCTTAGTGGATTTGTTCAGCTGTTTGGGGTGAGACCGATGTGATTGTTTTAACTTGTTTTAACAGTTGATGAACCCTCGGGTGGGGACCTTATGACAACTGGACGAACTGAGGCAACTTTGTCGATGAAGTTCGGGGGAGTAGAGAAGGCGCAAAAGTGGTTACGTAGGAAAGCCCGGCCGTCCCTCACTCATTTCCTGGATGATGTAGGCCTCCTAGAGCTTTTCATGACGCCAAGCCCTGATGTCTCCATCGGGGAAATGATCAGGATCGTAGACTCTTTCAATGAGTCTGTCTCTCAGTACGGCACCTGGGTTAAGGGTGTAAAGGTGGTATTTTATCTATCGCCCATATTCTTTTCTAACCTATTTGGCATGCCGGCAGATGGCCTACCCGTAGTGTTAAACAGATCTCACAAAGAACTCCAAACGATCCATGAACTGGAGTCTTGGCTTGGCGTGACAAAAAGAACTAAGGGGTTCCCAATGCAGGGGAAGGCTAAGGTTGCTGAAGTGAACGAACTGTATCCCTTGTTCTGAGCACGGGTGTTTCCCAAAACTCTTTCTCAGGTGCAGAGTTTTGGGGTGGAGGCGGTACGCATCATGTGGACGATTTTGGAAACTGGCTTGTGGTACAACTGGGCTCAGTTTTTGTTGGCGGGTCTGCACAAAGAGATAGTGCGGTTGCGCTCAAACATCGAAGCACAATCGCATTTTACTTTTTCCTTCTTCGCTGGCCATCTCCGCCGTTTTGCTGAATTTCTCGTGGTGCACGGGGACAACAAGTTTATCCTATGGGATCGGGGTCAACTATCCCACCCGTGGGTCAAGCACCTGTTCGCAACAGCCAAGTCGCAAGATGCCCCCGAACGTATCAATGAATTTGTGTCTATCACTACGGGGGGATCCTCTGGTGGTTCCATCCACACACGAGATAGTTTGGGGGTGGAGCCAGATGATGTGTCGTTAACCGCCAGACGGGCAGAGCGGGTAATCAAGGAAACTGTTAGCAAAGCCAAATCAAAATTGAAGAGACCCGAACGCCCCACAGAACGAAAGAAAATACCAAGTGAACGAAGATACCAGCCACGCATAAAGAAAATACGCTTCAAGATACCAGGTGAACGAAGTCCATCTACTTATCATTTCATCGTTTTCGTTTATGTGTAACCCTTTCTTCAATTGCTTACGTTGTTGTTTTCGATTTGATGAAGTGAGGAAGCAGGCCTTAGAGACCATCAAAGAGGAGGAGGATACACACACAGAGAAGAACAATGAGGGGGAAAGTCTGGAGAAGAGCCAAGGTGGGGAAACAGAGCTATTAACGGAGAGGACTGCTGACACTGAACCTTTAGATGACCCAGACACCATGAACCAGATGTTTAGTAGCTTCCTTAAGGGTGACTTGGATTTGGGTGACCCCCCAGAAGGTGACAAGGATCAGGGTATGTCTGCGCTTTTTTTTATCATTTTTTGAATTAATTATGGCTGTTATATATTTTTTTATCTATTTTTGTGTTTTTGGATTAGATGACGGTAGCGATACCAAGACGGTACGGTTGGACGTCCCCATGAAGATGGTTCCCCCTGAGAGGATCGCTGAGGTTAGTTCTTCTCGTATGCGTTAGCCACTTATTTGGTCAGAGATGCCAAGTAAGTCGGATTTTGTGGATGGAATCATGAAAGAAGTTATTGAGCATCTCCAAGAAGTCCATCCTAATATAGGTATGACTCGTTTAATGATTAGGAGCTTCCTATCTAATTTGTACAGTTCTAACGTTCGTATTTTCTGCGTGGGCAGGCGCTAAACTAAGATGGAATCCCTTTGAGCGCATCAGCATGGAAAGCCTGACTACACTCTCCCCAGAAGTGGAACAGGTGCCAAGGCCTGTTTATGAAGGCGTTGCAGATAGCCTTGCGCATAATTCCAAGTTGTTGTGGACTTGTAGGCATTCTGTTGAACAGTTGTGGTTACAAGTACAAGCAAAGGAAAAGGCATTCTCCGAAGTATCAGAGGAGCGTGATGATTTAAAGGCTCGATACGAGTTCACCGCTGCTAGCCTGAGTGGAGATCATTCTTGGCAAACATCAGAGATTACATACACGAGGTATTGGAACCTTTTGAACCTTCATGCATCACTAACTCGGAGAATAGCGGAATGGAAAGCTCAAGTTGATCTCCTGAACCTCAAGTGTCAAGATTGGAAGGCTTTCGCTTCCAAGGTTTGCAAGTGGGGTTAGGATGAGAAGAACCATAAACATCAGTATAAGAAGTCACTAAAAGAAGTGTTCATTGAAAAGCGGAAGCTGGAGATGTTTGTGGAAGGTTTGGGTTTGCGTTCTGCCTTCGATACCTTTGCCCAAAATACTATTGTAGAAATGGAATCGCCTAAGAGGGTCATCACAACTGCTTCTGGGGAAGTGTCGGTAGGTGAATTTCCTCTAAAACGTCCTCCCTGGTCAGCGGTCGACAAAGGTAAGGCTTTGGCAAACATTGACCTAGGCCTGGGTGGGACAGATTGGGCCAGCGTCCCAGAGGAGGAAATCCTTCATCGGCTGGAGTTTGGCTTAGTGGGATCCCCTATGGTAAGCGTTTTTGCCTTTACGAAGTTAACTTATTGGACAAGGTTTAAAGTTTTAACATCTGCTCATTTTTATGTTGGTTGTTGATTTTTGGTGTTTTCAGCATGAAGGTGGTTATGATACACACGAGGCTAGCCCTAGTGGAGTGGGGGCTCCTGACACTGGTGGTTCTAAGGGACATGATCCTCCTGTCACAGATGCTTAGTGCTTTTGTAGTTTTTTTTTTTGGTTTTTTTTGTAGTGGTTTTTTCTGATTCAATTGATACGGGCATTGTAACTGAAAAATGTTGAGAAAAATAGGCATTATTTGTATAACATTGCATAAATAAATATTTTTTTGTTGATTTTAAGTTTTTTGCACATACGATACGACATTAAAATGTTTTTGGGTTTGCTTTTCTATTTTAAAGATGACACATTGAAGGTAAACCATGTGTAAAAGGAAAACAAGGTACATGCTAGTTTGAGGCCATTTTGGGCCTCCATGCATAGTTTAAGGCCATTTCGGGCCCCATTGTAAACAAGTGATTTTTTAGGGAAAGTGGATGTTTCGTAGTGGACCGACCATTTCTAATCGTGGCTAGTTTTATGTCATTGCGGACATGATAGTTTAACATCTTTTTGGACAGGGAGTATTGTAATTTTTTGTTTTTGTTGTTTATTATTGTTTCTTTGTGTTTTTGGGTTTTATCGTCGTTTAATGTCATTTCGGACTAGTTATAGTTTAACGTCATTGCGGACGAAGGGGTTCATTTTAGTTGTTTTTTGATTTTCCTGATTTTTATGTCAGGGGGTGTATTGACCAGCACGATTTTGTATTCCCCGTCTCCCTCGCTGATCACATTGAATGGCAATTCAGTCCAGGAGATGTCTATTTGAATGTTTTCGGTTTCGGTATTTTCGGGCGCTTCGATACCAGTCGTTGTTTCTGTGTTAGTTTCATCGTGAGGCGACGCGTGTACAGTGTTAGACGCAGGTTTTTCGGTTTCGGGCTCTTGTCCCATGTTTGAAGGTTTACTACCCACCAGTTGCCTTTTGTTCGAGTCCTTTTGACCAGGTTTGTCGAGTTCAAATTTGGAGCCTTGTTCGTTGTCCATGTGAGATGAAATAATGGGAGTAACCGCTTCCCCATGTATGATGATTTCACCACCCTCATAGGGTAGGTGAATCTCTTGATGTATAGGAGAGGAAACAGCTCTCAGTTGGGCTAAGCAGGGTCTTCCTAATATTAGGTTGAAACCTGGCATTTCATCGACAACGAGAAAAACAGCGGATGTGGGGAACTGGTCTCCCGCTATGAAGTCTAAGGTTATGGTGCCCTTTACTAATACGCGTGACCCGCTGAAGGACTTTAAGCACGTCGTTGTGGTAGGTTTGATCAAGTCAGTGAGCCCCAATTGTTCGATGATGGGATATGGTATGACGTTGGTGGCTGCCCCATCATCTACATGTACCCTATGTATTTTAAACTGGTTTACATGTATAGTTATAAACATAGGGATCATTGTTGTCTCACCTATCTTTTTGTCCACTTTGATGTTCTCATCATGGAAGCTCAAGGGCTTAGGACCGACCTCGTGAGAGGGGTACATCACTGCATGAATGGCTAGTTCGCTTGGGGGCAAGTCCTCACTAACCGGGATCGATGTTAGCATGCGTACTAGAGCTTTGCGATGAGTCTGGGACGTTAGTACCAAGTCATACAGGCTTAGGGACGTGTTCTTTTGTTTCAAGGCTTGTGTGACTTGCGTTAAGGCCTTTGCGAAATTGCTGCTGTTAGGAGCGTTTTTGTCAACAGTGATGGGGTCCATTGGGCCCAGGAATTTTATTTCATGTTTTGGTGGTTCATCGTTCTTGCTAGGACTCGCCATGTTATGCAGTTCTTGTGTTTTGGATGATTCACTGTTGCTGTCTGTGTTTGGTGGATCGCTGGATGATAACATAGGCATGGAGTTTAGTGGAGTTGGTTTGGGTGGCCCCAGAGCTAACCGTTGGTGCTCCTTTTCCAATCGTTCCAGGGTAAGCTTATCGACTAAGCGTTCTCGGCGTGGAGGTGAAGCTGGTTTGGGGGCCTGGGGTTGCCCTGGGACCTTTACAACGTATGGATCTGGTCAGGGTTGCGAGTGGATGGTAGGATATGATTGGGCAGGAGTCTATCCAGGTATCCTGATGATGCACAAGGTTGGTCTGGGTGGAGGTTGGACCTCCGTTGTTGCAACGGCAGATGGTACTCAAACTACAAAGGGGATAGGCCGAGCATGAGGGGTTGATGCATCTGCGGGATTGAATGGAGGGATGCACACCACGTATGATTTTTGGCGTGTCATAGTGTTGGGAGTGTGTACAATGGGGGGCACTCGGACTACATATGGGCGCTGCGGGGCATGGGATGGTTGAGAGATAGGTGCCGAGTTAGCGGGAGGGATCTGAACTACGAACGGTTTGTCAAGAGTTTCCTGTTTATTTTTGGGGTAGATGGTGTTAATGCGGGGTGTGCTGGAGTCATCATCACAATAGATTGAAGTAATTACATACAGTGCCCCTTCAGCGTTTAGGAGGTCTTTATACACCCCCATAGTCTAATTTTGGGGTTGGACGGGGTTAGCCCCATCAAAAGTGATCTTGCCATCATCAATCATCCTCTAGATGTCCTACTTCAGGGTAAAGCAGTAATCCTTTCCATGCCCTTTGTGTTGATGGTAGTTGCAGAAGCGATCCATCCTGAATCCTTTGGGCACGGGTGGCTCATCTGGTGTTGCCAGGCTTGGGTTCTGTACGAGTTGACAGAACTGGTCATGTCTTTGAATAGCCGCTGGGGACAATTGCTTGTGTTGCATCAATCCAGCCTTTAAGAGTTAATCAAAGAGCTGGGATGGCTTCATCGGTAAAGACGTGTACTAAGAGGATTCTTTCCTCTCGAAGTTATGTGTACGGTTCGTCGGGTTCTGTGATGATGACTCTGGGGCTGCTGTAGGAGCGGGCTGATAGTAGTTAGTGGGGGGTGCGGGTGGTCTGTGTTGATGTGTGGTGTTTGTTTGTTGTACTCCCACTACTGCTGCTATAGTTGTCTTGGCCTTCTCTTTGTCTTTTTTAGTGTCTTGGTTTCTGAAGGCCAAGTATGCGGGGTCGTGGTTGTTTTGAGCCGCCTCCTCTATGTTCTTGATTTGTTCAAATGCCTCATTAAGGTTGTGCATGTTAAGGTAATACAGTTTGGACTTGAAAAAATCATTGACCGTAGCTTTCAGTATTGTAAGCAGATAGGTTGGAGAGATCGGTTCATGTAGCTCATTGAGAGCCACACTCCATCTCTGAATAAAATTCTGCACCGGTTCAAGCGGTGCTTGCTTGATCTGCATGAGGCTATCCAGCGTGGCCTCGGGTTTCAAGTTGTACTTAAACCAGGTCACAAAATGGCATAAAAGATCGTCCAAAGAAAGGATAGAGTTCCTGGGCAAGGCTCGGTACCAGTTGAGTGCCCTTCCCGCGAGGGACATAGGGAATACTCGAAGGATGGCATGGGGCTAAGCCTGGAGCAGCGTGCACTCTAATCTGAATGTTATGAGATGGGCGTTGGGATCTGTTTCCCCGTTGTATTTAGTTAGCATTGGTAGGGGGACACCTTTGGGCAGGGTCAGAAGAGGGATAGAGGAGCTGATAGGGCCATCGTTTTAGAAATCCACTACCTTCAGCTTTCCCTCAACGGCCGTTTTGAGGTGTTTTACCTCTTCAGTAAGCTCTTGCATTATTTTCTTGGCATCCGCCTAGTCTTGGGTGCTCGGTGATACGGCGGCTTGGGGTTGCAGTATAACGTACAAGTTAGATTGTTGCGTATGAGGCTGAAGGGCTGAAAGCTGCATGGGTGCTTGTGTTTGTGGGAAGGTTACATTGGGCAGCGCTACGGGTGGCACGTGGTAGGGAAAATGTTGTGGCTGTTGTTGCTATAGCTGGGGTTGTGCTTGGGGGACATTGGCTGGTGGGATTGCGTGAGGTGGTGCATGGTAATGGGAGGCTTGGTACGACGGCGCTCCCCTTGCCAGCCATTACCCTGCCACATTGTGAGCGAGGACTCCCTGTTAGGCTACGGCTGTTTGGGGAGCTGTGTGTGCTTGGAGGTGTGGTATGAAGTGGGCGGATGTGGATGCTGGAATCACGTGTGGCATCCCTATCACCCTTGGTGGGAGTGTTGCTCCCATGTTATCAATAGGTGGCTACACTTGTGAGGATGGACCCGTCGCGGCCGTAGGGATGAGTGTGAGTGGAAAGGTGTTGGGTTGGGGGTCTCTCGGAAGAGGGACATGGACTAATGCTACTGTTTCCGGCGGTAGCTGTTGAGCCTAGATGAATCTAAGGTGTGGCAAGGGCATAAGTTCCCCTATGCCAGGATGGAAAAAAGGGTTGACCTGTGCTTGAGGACTTAAGGTATGGAACGACTCCCCTTGCTCAGACTGAGCGGCAAACTCATCCTCATCCTCTGGTTGGGGCTCTAGTGCGGGCTGATCCAACGAATTGTTCCTTTGGAGGAGGAGTTGTGTGACGAGTTCAGAGTATTGTTTAGGAACGGGAATTACATCATACGGGGTTGGGATGAACTCTCGTCCCCCCCTGTAATATAGCTCAAACTGCCTCTTCTCCTCCAATTCAGCTTGATTAACAGCCAAGTCAGCTTGTATCTTAATACAGATAAAGTTGTACTGATCCTGGGTTATGGTGTGAGAGGTTGGGTCTCTTCCTTGTAGCCTTAGGGATCGGCGAGGCCCCGCTGTGGGTTTCATTCTTGCGTGTCACACAACAGCCTGTTGGACAACTATGGTGTCCATGGCGGTGGCCTGAGCAGTGAGAGCGATGTTGTTTGAAGGGTTCATGATGCTACGTTACGGATATGGATAAGTCTAGAAATACGAAGTTGATGTCTTGAGGAACGGGTAGCGTATACGCCTAGCAGAAGGTGTATAGGGATAGCACATACAGCGTAGACGTTGGGGAGCGTACGCGTGAGATGGGTTGCAGGGTGAAACAGGGGAAGCGTAAAACAGGCAGCGTAAAATAGTACAAAGTGTAAATAGTCCAAAGTGTACAGTTCGAAGCGTGAAAACAGGCTTAGCGTAAAAGACAAGCTTGTAAAAGAAGTCATAGCATAATCAGTAGAGTGTGAAACAGATGAGCATAAACAAAGTGGTGGTGTTTAAGAGCATGAACACTGTGCAGCGTAGACGCTGGGCAGTTACGAGGTAGGTTTCAGAACCGGATAGCATAAACTCTGGGAAAGTTAGGGCGGCATACAATTAGGGGCGTAGACCCTTAGCAGCATATACGCTGAGAGTTGCGAGTAAGAGTTTTAAGGAGGCCCTCCTTCTAGCACCAATTTCTATATTGCCTGAAATCGTTAGTCTCCGGCTGGAAGGAAAAAAAATAGAGGCTGCGGGATCGCAGGACACGTATAGAAGACCCTGCCTATGCCTGAGGGCATGCTGGACTGCAGCGGAGGCAGAGTACCTTGGGTGGTTCGCACGCGGAGCAGACAAGGATTTCCCTGCGCGTACGTAAATGCTAATACACTAGCTTATGCGTAAACGGCGTTCAGGCGTAAACGAAGAAAAAACAGCGTAAAGCATAGACGGATGCAAACGAAGCATAAACATAAACAGGCGTAAATGGTGCATGGGTCAAATTGACGTAAAAATGTAAAAGAACTGATGCAGTAAGTGTAAACAATAGTATTGTAGAGTCAAAGTATAGTGCACCAGTCTAACGCAGTCGTGTGGGAACACAAGGCGGATGAAAAGCCCCGACGTATACAGGGATGACTCTAGTTCGCAGGGCAGGCGGATCATAGAGACTATCTGCAGCGTACAGGGCATAAGGAAGCTTCAGCTCTTGTGCACAGCGTAAATGTTCTCTGGTGTGCTCCGATATTTTGCCAACCGACCTCATAAAAATTGGAGATGGGGGTTCTTATACAGGCTTTTACGCTAAACTCGGGTTGGGCGACATATGGCATGTTGACCGGGTGCACGATTCACAAATGTACAATATTACAATTGTTAGGCGTATATGCTGGGCGTATACACCGTGTGAGGCAGGCGTGTGAATTTGGGTGGAGATGTTGTATGCTGGCGTATACGCTGACGATGTTGGGCGTATATGCTGGGCATCCACTTGCTTCAATCCTTGCTCTTTGGTGTTCTCTTCACGCTGTCATTCGAGATCTGGTCATCGAGCGTGTGCATCTGAAGTGCCCGGGGTGTATACGCTGGGGATTCGGGCGTATACACTGTAGTGCTGGGCGTATACGCTGGACGTGTACGCTGAGGGCTAGGCGTATAGACTGTCGATGTGAACTTGGGCGTATACGCTGGCAAAATGTACTTAGTGAAAACCAAGTGTTGTGATCCTCCAGGTTGCAGGGGCCTGCTCGATGTCGGACAAGTACTAAGCTCTGAATTTTGTGATGTTTCAGTTAGGAAGTAGGGTTGCAGAGCATCTGAACCTTTGCATGACCTCTGGGGGGACTGACTCACCATTTGCAGCATTTGTTATGTGTGAAGGTAGATCACAGAGCTTGAGCTACTAGTTTGATTATTTGTAAGGGTGATGGGTCCTTGGTATATTGATTATACTATTTCTATTTATTTATCCTTGCAATATTTATCTTTTACATAGAGATATTCTTTGACATATTTCTAGACTGGTGAGAGGTGCGATTACTTCTGGAAATTCCTCACTTTCTAGTTGTTCATGTGCATGTACTCGCACTGATACTAAAAGCCTATACTCATGCTAATAATAATCTTACCTCAAATAGAAAACACTCACATTGGAATATTCATTCACACTGATTTTGGCCCTTTACTCACACTGCCTATGGTCTTGTATTCACTCACATGGATTTTGGCCCTTTACTCACATTGCCTATTGTCCTGTATTCACTCATGTTGATTTTGGCCCTTTATTCACATAGATAAAATCATGCTAATGTTGGGGCAAGCACTCACACTAATGCTTGCTCTTGTACCCATGCTAACGTTGATCTTACCACCACATTGATGCTGATCTTTGAGTCATGTACTCACGTTGGAGAGGGCAACCTGAACTAAGATCTCCAAATTTCAGATTGAAATAGAACACAATGGGACACAAAAAAGAAATGAACATAGACAAATAAATTATCTAGACACACCAAAAATCCACGGCCCTAATGACTCAAACTACATCCCATTCCTGCAACGAAAACAATGAAAACAGAAATGGAAAACAAAAATAGAGGGAGGCAACTAACTTGGGAGGGGATCCCATCCATGATGAAATCCTCGATCATGGAAGATGCTGAAGCAATTCTTCCCCTTCCTCTACAAATGTCAGGCTTGCCTATTGCTTCCCTTGCTTGTGTTCCTGTCTCCCCATCTCTCTCACGCTGCACATCTACTTGGGCATCACTATCCTGGCTCACTCACACTGACTGCCATCACATCCAAGTAACTCACACTTCGAGGAAATTTTTGGGGGGAGGGAACTCATGCTACTCAATATTTTCAATCACTCACACTTTTCATCTTCAAACTACTCATGCTAGAAACTTGTCTTCAACTCATGCTTTGGCCAAATCACTCACGCTAGAATCTCATCTTTCCCCTTGTATCTCCTATCCACACGTGGTGCATTTTCTTCAGCCTTTATCTTTTATCTTTTTTTTATTTTATCTTAGTTCATTTTCACTTTGTGTTATCAATATGCTTCCACGGCAAATGATTTCTTATATATGTTTAAACATCCTCCTTTTGCAAAAATACATGTATGGCCCTGGTATCTAAAAGCTAAAATAAAAAAAAAACAACATCACATACGAAAAGTTTAAATTATGCACAGCCTGGTATGGCCTTAAACAACCACACATGGCCTGGTATCGCCTTAAACTGCCACCCCAGCCTAGTATGGCGTTAAACTGCCACACATGGCCCGGTATGGTGTTAAACTTCCACACATGGCCTGGTATGGTCTTAAACTGCCACACATGGTCCAGTATGGCCTTAAACTATCATACGTCCAGGCATGACTGTAAACTACCCTTAGCATACCATTAGTTACATTTTAAACATAAAATCAATTTCTTAAGAAAAATGAAAACTCACCCTTGCTGACATAGCTTCCTGTTTCATTAGCAGGCGCAAATACATGGATAGCAAGCAACTCTTTAGACCGTTGTCTATCAATGGATCACATGGAGTAATTAAATGAGAATTCAATCTAGAGTCTATTGATTTAGACCCCCCAACATATGATAATTTAGTGGCATCAACCCAAGAAACACTAGATTACTTTAAAGGAATGACAAAATCTCTGGAGTTTGAAGCCGATAACATCACTGAAGATCCCCTAGCCGAAGTCCCCATAACTATGTCAGATGGTGAGGTTAAAATTTTAAAACTAAGTACTTTGTTAAATCCACAACTTGCCAATGACATAACCCGAGTGCTAAAAGACAACATGAAAACAATTGCTTGGTCTTACACTGACATGCCTAGGCTCGACCCTCGAATAGTCCAACATAACATTATACTTGATTCAAAACTAAGACCAATGAAATAAAAAGTATGCAAGGTCAAGCCTGAAGTAGCGGTAGCAGTTCACAATGAGATCATGAAGCTTTATCAAGCTAGCTTCATTCGAGCTGTGGACTATGCTTATTGGGTATCCAACATGGTTATAGCCCCAAAGAAAAACAATAGCATTCGTCTATGTATTGACTTCCGTGACCTTAACATTGCAACCATAAAAGATGACTTCTCGCAACCTAGCATTGATCAACTTATTGATTCAACTATTGGGCATGCATTGTTATCCTTTATGGATGGCTTTTCAGGATACAACCATATTAGGATCAACCCCAAATATCAACTCAGGACAATGTTTATGACACCATGGGGTACATTTTGTTATACGATGATGCCATTTGGTCTCAAGAACGCTGGGGCTACATATCAACTACATGTTCAACTCGCTCAATGACTATGTAGATGACATTGTGGTCAAATCAAAAATAACTGAGCAACATGTACAAGATCTAGACTTGGTACTAAAACGTTGTCTAAAATATGAGCTTAGACTCAACCCAAAGAAATGTGTCTTTGGGGTCAAAACAGGCAAAATGCTTGTATTTGTCTTATCTGAGACAAGGATATGAGTAGATCTAGATAAGGTTAAGGCAATAACAAATCTGAAACCACCTAGCAATCTTACTAAACTTCATGGTCTACAAGGTAGATTACAGTTTATCAAATGTTTCATTGAAAAACTCATAGACAAGTTGAGGCCTATGCAGCACTTATTGTGCAAGAATGTTCATTTTGAATGGACTCCACAGTGCCAAGAAGCCTTTGAGAACATCAAAACAGCACTAGCTCAACTATCAATAGTTCATCCACCACAGAACAATAAACCATTTTACATCTACCTTGCAACATCTGAATCATCTATCATGTCTATCCTTTGTCAAAAACGCAAAGATGGAACTAAAATCCCTATTTACTACTTGAGCCATGAATTATTAGCCCACGAACAATGTTACAACAACGTGGAGAGGTCATGCCTTGCCCTTATCTTTTCTTTAAATAAGTGGAAAAATTATCTCTTTCGTAATCAAGTTAATATCATCTGTAAAGACAATGTGCTCAGAGCTATCACGAACAACATATACGAATCAAGCAAGATAGCTAGATGGAAAGTAATGATTATTGAGTTTGACCTACACTACATAGCTCAATCATTAGTTAAAGGTTAAGCTATAGTTAATCAAATGACCGCATCACTAATGCAAGACCAAGCAATGATCAACCCAGAGTTTCTAAATGAGAATGTAAACACAGTAGACATAGTTCCTGATAACTACAACATAATCCTAAGCTTTGATGGAGCATCGACCTCCCAAGGAGGAAGTGCTACAGCAGTTATCACATATCCCTCTAGGGAGATCTGACCCTTTGCTTATCGTTTAAAATTTCCTTGTACTAACAATGTAGTAGACTATGAAGGTCTTCTTAGAGGTCTCATGGTAGCACTAACTTCAGAAACTACATAGCTTGTAGTTAGAGGTGACTTACAATTGGTCATCAATCAAGTCATAGATGTATACACATGTAAAACCTTACATTTACAATCATAATGTGACTTGTCAAAGCACCTGTTGAAACAATTCACAAACATAGATGTGCAACATGTTTTCAGAAATGACAATACCATCACAGATGCACTTGCAACACTAGCCCTAAACATTTTACCTGACATGTTTCATGCATTGCCTAGTTCCATAACGAGTTGTGCCAAGCCCATAACTGATGCTTTCAATGAACTACCCATAGCATCTGTTAGCACAACACACACTGTGGAATGGTATGATGACATAAAGGAGTACCTTCTACATGGTGAACCACCTCAACATCTAATGAATGCTTAGAAGGATGCAGTGTGGAAATGCTCTCAGCAGTATGCACTAGTAGGGGACATGCTATATCGTAGATCCTATGAAGGCATTTTTTTAGTGTGCATTAGTAGCATTAATTGCCAAACCATCGTGGAGCAAGTTCATGAAGGACTTTGTGGAAGACACATAGCACCCAAGGCAATTACAACCAAAATCAAATGTTTAGGCTACTATTGGCTACACATGGAGTATGACTATTTCTCCAAAGTCAAAATGTGCAACATCTGTCAGAAACATGGTAATCTCATACATGTGCCACCTAATGAGTTGCATATAGCTCAAATCACATGGCCCTTCGAGAAATGGGCGTTAGACATCATAGAACCAACAACTCCCCCATCTTCCGTAGGACATAGCTTCATTATAACCTCAACGGAATATTTCAAAAAAAGGGTAGAAGCTATTCCTCCTAGGAAAACCACATTAAAAAATTTATGCAACTTCATCCTTGAAAACATTGTGACTTGTTTTGGCATTCCAATGACCATAATCACTGATAATGGGCCACAATTCAGTAGTATCAAAACCAAAACCTTTTATGAGAGCCTAGGCATCAAACATTCATTTTCATCACCATACTATCCTCAGAGCAACTATCAAGTAGAATCCACAAATAAAATGATCATCATGTTGCTCAAGAAAATGTTTAATCAATGAAAAATAAGATGGCACGAACATCTAGTTTATGTGCTATGGGCATATTGAACAACGCACAGAACATCCACAGGTAAAACACCGTACAGTCTTGTTTATGGTTCAGAAGCTATGTTACCTTTGGAGTTGCAGGTACCTTCGTTACGGACCATACTCTCCAGACTCCTCGATGAATGTCAAAACAATGACTCACGCATTGTCGAACTTGACTCGATGGAGGAGGAACGAACACATACATTGGATCAAATTGAGTGGTACCAGAAGCAACAATGACGGTGACATCAACATGACATTCACAAGTGCCTGATCAAGGAAGGTGACCTTATCCTTAAGGCGGTTTATGAACATGTGGATAAATTCTCAACCAACTGGGAAGGGCCTTACTTGGTCACCAAAGCGTACGAAAATGGAGCATTCAAACTAGCTGATATGGATGGTAACAAGATTGCTCATCCAAAAAATCACATGTACCTCAAGCCATTTTACATTTGAGTAAAGCCTAAGGTATGCATTTGTCATGGCATCATGACAGTAAATTGATACCACAGATTCGTCCTAGAATCATGATGATAAAATGATACCATAGAGCGGTCCTAGAATCATGACCTAAAGTTGATACCACAAATCATCTAGAATGAAAATAAACTACCACACTCTCATCTAATAGAGTCCACTAAGACTATAAACTAGCTCACCTCTCCATAGTCCACCACAACTATAAACTAGCATTGCATCGTGCACTATGATGCTAAACTGGCAATGTCCAAAGGGTTATGACATAAAACTAATCCATGATAGTCTACTAAGACTATAAACTAGCAACTTCTTCACTAGCCTACTAATCTATTGCTATAATCAAATGACATGTCTTCATCAAAACAGCTACATGAATTCATCACATGGACTCTAACAACATTGATGCTGCTCAATTTTATTTTCCTGCAGTTGCACGCAGTGTCTCCATCCCATCGATTGCATCCATGTTTAAAGTGTTAAGCTAACTCATTCAATTGTGATTTTCTTTTCTTCTTGGAGTTGTGTTTGTAGGATGACACCTAGAGGTGTTCGTACATAGATGCACTTCATCATGGAAACGAAGTACCACATTGTTCCTGATTCATGTAACCAGGTTAATCAAACTATTCACAAGTACATTCCCAGTTCTCCAAATGTCCCTCATTCCCTAGCATGTTCTCTCTACTCTATTCAGTTACATTTCCTGGATACATCCCAGTCAACCCAAAACTCTAAACACATGGTTGCACACTGTAACTCTCCAAGCAGTTGCAATACAAAACACAACACATGAAATAGATACAAGCACACGAGCACGATTATAACATTCAAAGAGAGCTCTATCCAGAAAAAAACATAAAAAAATAAAAAATCAAAAAAAAATCAAAGAGGAAAATCCATCACAAGACCCTTGGCGCTTCCCATACAAGCCCTAGGTGGGAAGGTACTTATCTTGGAAGAGAAATAGTCATGTCTCAAACAATCATATTGCATCCCACCACGTGGCTTTGGTTTTTGGACAACAGGTTCCCGTTGATACTCAACAAGGGTCCTGTTTCTCCAAAGAATGCACCACCTCCCCATGTGGCTTTGGTTGTGATAATGAGTTCTCTTAAATAAGATACAAGAGTCTCGTTTCTCCAAAGGATGCACATCCCATGCCTTGGTCTCAAGTACGCTAGATACTGGCTATTGATAAGGACCAACATGATGTGTTCACACAAGAGCATTCCCCTTCCCACAGTTAAAAAAAATCATCCCTTCATCAATCCCCGATCTCACAATAACAAACCTTCTCCCTATACATCTCAAAACCTCATTTCCCAATCCCATGTACTTCTAAACACGGTGCGATGACATCTGGCCAAGTGCCAAAGAACAATGCTTGATACCCAGTTTCTTATGGTGTTTTTTACTTCTTTCTTGATGCCTCTTGGGTAGATTCCTCCAAGCATCAACAAAGAGGGACCAATGAAAACACAACAAAAGTTTGGCCTAGCACTTTTAGATAGGATTCAAGCTAAGTCATGCAACTACCCAAGCATGAATACAACATGACCAAACTTGGAGGCCTCCGAAACAGAACTAGATGGTTCACAATTCAACAAGAAAGGTCCCCTCGGGACCTATAGGCAACTACACCAACTTTCGGCATCTAGAATCAAAATTTTTGGGCTCAAAATGCTTGGTTTTGGCTAAGTATACTTTGGTTACATTTTCTTCCACTGGACAACATAAGGCTCAACCTCACCAACTTTTGGAGCACTAAAACTGAGTCAAAATAGCCCAAAATTGAGCACAAAGACCCCTGATAACCTTCACCAAAGTCCCTAGCAGGTCCCAACCTCCAGGAAAACAACATTTGGGCCTTAAATAAGGTGCTTTCAGTTGATTATGCTGGAGCTACATTTTCTTACGTTTCACAACGTAAGGCTCAGCCTCACCAACTTTTGGAGCCCTAAAACTAAGTCAAAATAGGACAAAATTGAGCACAAGGACCCCCCATGACCTTTCCCAAGGTCCCCACTAGGTCCCAGCCTCTAGAAAATTAGCATTTGGGCCTTAAATAAGGTGTTTTAAGTTGATTATGTTGGAGCTGCATTTTCTTATGCTGCATAGTGCAAGGCTCAGTGTTACCAACTATTGGAGCCCTGAAACTAAGTCAAAATAGGCCGAAATCAAGCACAAGTACCCCCCATGACCTTCACCAAGGTCCCCAGTAGGTCCCAACCTCCAGAAAATCAGCATTTGGGCCTTAAATAAGGTGTTTTTAGTTGATTACGTTGGAGCTACATTTTCTTATGCTACACAGCATAAGGCTCAGCGTCACCAACTTTTGGAGCCCCGAAACAGAGCCAAAATGACATCCAAATTAGCCCAAAATTGGCACATAGAATCCTCCTGATCCACAGCATGCAGATCCACTCTAAAAATAGGTCCCATAGGTCAAAACTGGGTTCAAAATGCACTATTTTCAGGTCAAACGTTGTTAGTCACGCTGACATGCTTCCAGCAACATAAACACTTTCATATGCTAGATGCTAAACATCAGACGCTAATGCCAGGACATGCTGAAGACATTCCAGAACTAGATCCATGCACGCTGGAGGCCTTGGCTGAGCAAAAATAACATAGATCTATAGATCCAAAGGATATACATCTAGATCCACTCTTGTACTTTAACATTCTTTGTACATTTTGCATTTTTCAGTGTATCAAGCTCTTACACTGTGGATCACACATGCTAGCATAAGAGATCTTGGTCATGCTGCACTCTGTACATTGTAAAATTCTATGCATCTGGTCAAAATGTTCACACCTGTCACCCAATCTACATTTCCCACATCCGGTAACCATGGATCTTCCACACAGATTTGTATCCTATGCTCAAACTTGCATAAATACCCCAATCTCACACTAAACCAAGGGTTGGCAATTCTAAACACACAAGAGCATAGAACGCTGGGCAAATTTCTCCATACAAAACTTGGTCACGCTGAGTAACTTTGAGCATCCAAATCTCACGTGCTAGACACTTTGGAGCCAGAAAACCTGCACTCTCTGAGTGTCTGTACACCCTTCACATTGAGGCTAAACATCCACCTTACAATCATTCTGCAAATACATTCTGACCGGTGCACTTCTTTGTAATTTTTAATCAATACAAATAGTTATATTTTTTCCAATCATATTTACAGTTTACAGTATTTTCTACTTACATTGTTTACACCTTGCTTGCACTTGTTCAGGTTTAGGTTTGCATTTGTTTATGATAACCTAGTGCACTGCCATTACGTATGCTAGGGGAAGTCCTTGTTTGATCTGCATGCAGACCATCCAAGGCACTCTGCCTTCAGTTTTTCAGCTTGCCCTCACACGAAGGCAGGGTCTCCAGAGATCTTTAGGCCTTCATTTTTTTTCTTCTTCTAGCCTTACACCGACAATTTCAGATTGTACAATCATGTAGCAAATCTTTGTGGAACATGAACAACCAATTGTAGCAACACATCTTTTCAAGCCTGGTTGTTGATGATGTCACTAGTTTATAGTCTTAGCAGATTATTGTGGATTAGTTTCACATCATAACCCCTTGGACGGTGCCATTTTAGCATCGTAGCGGATGGTGCATTGCTAGTTTATAGTTGTGATGGACTATGAAGAGGTAAACCAGTTTATAGTCTTAGTGGACTCTACATGCCAGTTTTTTGTCATGGTAGACAGATATGGTAGTTTAGTGTCATACCAGATAGAGCTCTGTGGTGTCATTTTATCATCATAACTCTAGGACTACTTTGTAGTATCATTTTTAAGTCATGATGCTAGGACCTTTCTGTGGCATCAGTTTTAAGTCATGATGCCAGGACTGCTCTATGGTATTAGTTTTAAGTCATGATGCCAACACTATTCTATGGTATCAATTTTAAGTCATGATGCTAGGACTATTCTATGCTAGTTTATAGTCATAGAAGACTGATGCTTACCTTGCTTGTATAAAGTGTGATGTTGCATGCATGGTTACATTCCTATGAGATCCTACAAAATCAACTAGGAAGAAAACAACATCAAGCGACACCTGTCATACATAGAGTTAGAATGTATGAATGAAAGAAAAGAAATGCAAAAAGTAATAGTTTTAGGCCATTCTAGGTTGTATGCTAGTTTAAGGCATTCTCGGGCCATGTGTTTTTGTAGTTTTATATTTTTATGTTTGATGTTTTACAAATGCAATGTGTAAACTGAGTTGATGAATGTATAAACAAAGCAAAATGTGTGATCTAAGTGNATGGATTTCTTTGTGGATGGGAGAGGAGATGGCCCTTAGTTGAGCTAGACAAGGCCTACCTAGAATCATGTTGAAACCTGACATCTCCTCTATGACAGTGAAATCTGCGCTAGTGGGGAATTGCTCTCCCGCTACAAAGGCTAAGTTGATTGTACCCTTGACTGTGACATGTGATTTATTGAAGGATTTTAGACATGTGGTTTTGGTTGGCCTAATTTCATCTACTAGGCCTAGCTTTTCAATGATGGAGTACAGGACTACGTTCGTTGTTGCACCATTGTCAACATGCACTCTGTGCATGGTGCACTACTCAACATGAATTCTAATGCATAGTGGAGCTGTAGTGACTTCCCCTTGTTTGGAGTTGACTTTAACTGCTTCATCACGAAAGGCTAAGGTTGTTGAACCTAATTCTTGTGGTTTGGGAGGCAAAATTATTGCATAGATGGATGCCTCATTTGTAGGAAGGTCCTCCATAATAGGAATGGAGGCTAAGACCTGGGCCAATGTTTGGCAATGAGTAGGTGAGGTCTTGACTAGGTCATATAAGCTAAATGTTGTGTTCTTTTGCTTGAGTGTTTTCTTACCTAGGTTAGTGTAGCTACGAAGTATTTTTCATTAGTCATTGTGTTGGCTTTGACTTCCTCTGTGAAGCTTGAGAGACAAACCTCTCAGGAGGGGGACTTAGGCTTCATTTTCTTGGGGGTAGGGGCCCTAGTTTTCAGTTTTTCTTTGCTAGTTGTGGCCTTTACTTTGGCCATGGGAGTTGTGAGATGCTTGCATTCACCTTTGGTGGGTCTACTTGGGTTGCTAGTGGGGTCAACCCTTGGAGGAGGAAGGATCGAGATGTTACCCACTATTGGGCTTCGGGTAGGTGAGGGGCCTTCTTGTTGTGGCACTCTTATGATGAAAGGTTGCTTAGCAGTTTTTGTTGCTACATCATGCTAGTTTAATGTCTTAGCAGACGAGTCATGCCAGTTTAATGTCTTAGCAGATGATGTCTGTGGAGCCTTGACCACAAAGGGTGTTATGGGTGCCTGGGATGGCACTTTGATAACAAAGGAAGGCCTCTTACTTATGGAGGCTAAGGGGACCTTTGCCTTGTTAGGAGGTACATGGATCACAATAGGTTGTTGCATAGGTTTCAGCTTGCCACCTATGCTAATTGAGTTTATGACATAGGAGGCATCATCTTTGTTGGATTGACTTGCCATGTCAATGACTAGCTGGCCTTGTTTTATCATTCCTTGAAGGTCATCTTGCAAGGCGAGAAAGTTGTCTATACTATGACTAGCCATTTGATGGTAATGACAATATTGGTCCAATTCAAAATGTTGCGGGACCGGAGGCCCATTTGGTACTGCTAAGGTGGGGTTCCTTAGTAGCTCGCAATACCTATCATGTCTTTGATGGGTAATCTCCAACACATGTTTGTGTTGGATTTGCCTAGCTTTCAATAGTTTCTTCAATAGTTGAGAGGGTTGCATCAGTAGTGGTGTATACTTTGAGCAGTCCTTACACTGAAATTTGGACCTTGGGGTGGCCCTTGCCAATGTACGTGAGTTGATGCCAAAGTTGGTAGTTTTGTTAGCTGGGGCTTTAGGTTTCTTAGTTGTTGGACCCTAGTTGGTTGCTTTTGTGATTGAGGCTACCATTGCCTCAATCGTGTTTTGCTTGTGAGTATGTTGGTTTTTATAGGCCACGTAAGCTGGGTCATTACTTGATTGCACTACCTCGTCTATGCTTTTGATTTGTACGAATGCTTGACTCAAAGTACAAGCATTCAAATAATAGAGTTTTGACTTAACGAAGTCATTCATAGCAACTTTAAAAATGGTAAGCAAGTATGTCTCATGTATAGGCTCATGGAGTTCATTCAGGGCTGTAGTCCACCTTTGGATGAATTTTTGCACTGGCTCTAAAGGCACTTGTTTAATTTGAATTAAACTATCTAGTGTGGCTTTAGGCTTTAGATTATACTTGAAATGGGGTTAGCAAACTAATGTAACAAATACTCTAGAGGGGATATAGAGTTAAAAGGTAAGGCATAGTACCAGTCTAAGGCTTTTCTTGTTAAGGACATAGCCCAAAATTGTAGAATTGCATGAGGCTAGGCCTAAAGCAGAAGACATTCTAGTCAAAATTTCAGTAGGTGGGTGTTTGGATCTCCCTCTCCATTGTACTTTGTTAGCTAAGGTAATGGGATCTCCTTTGGCAAGGTTAATGGTGGAACTGAAGGGTGGATTGGGTCATCTTGGTAGAATTCCAACACCTTGATTTCCTTAATGTTTGTAGTTTTAAGGTGATTTACCTCTTCAATTAACATGTGCATCATTTGCTTTGTGTCTACCCACTCTTGGGCGAGAGGCAAACCGATGGTTTGAATGGATTGCGATTGATAGTAGTTTGACTATTGTCTCATTTTTGGAAATGGAGCTTGTTGGATTGTTGGTTGTTGTTGTGGTGGAACAAAATTCAGAGATGGGATTGTAGGGTGTGATAAACTGTAGAGAGTAGGTTGGTGTTGCTGGATAGCTGGTGAAACCCACTGCCTAGCCACAGGTTGTGAAGTGACACCTTGAACATGTTGTGCTAAATTAGTCAGAGCTGCCCCATGGGTTTGTACTTGTGGTATGTAATGGGTGGACGTGGAAGCTAGTATTTCTTGTTGAGAAGCTACTCCTTGCATGTATGCAGACGAAGGAGAAAGCATGGTTCCATCCAGGAAAGGTTGGAATAATGGATTTGAATAGGCACGAGAACTGATGGTATGGTACGAATCCCCATGCTTAGATTGGGGGGCAAAGTCATCTTTCTCATTTCCATTCTGAGGCTCTATCGGAGGTAGCTATAAGGCTTGACTCCTTGCCATGAGAAGTTGAAACATGAGTTGATGATGGTGTTCAGAAAGAGAGATTATGTCAAATGATGAGGGAATAAACTCACGACCTCCCTTGTAGATGAGCTCAAAGTTTCGCTTTGCCTCTCTTTATATGCGATCAATAGGTAAGTTGGCTTGGATTTTTACACAAATGAAGTTATATTATTCAGGTGTGAGGATTGCATAAGTAGGATTGATCTGGGAAGATTCCATGACACCGTGTACAAGTTGATGGCATGTGCAGTGTGAGTAACTCATGGTGTGCTTAACTAGCAGCGTGACTGATAGACAGCATGACCAACTACAGCATGACCAACTAGAGTGTGAGCAACTGCAGCATGAATGACTATAGCATGATTGACTCAACATGCTGAAGCTGATTAAAGTTTCAGCATTTGGCATCATTAGTTGGATATGTTTCGACAAGATGATAAACAAGGTAGGCCCTCCTTCTAGCACCAATTTACTGTATTGACCTAAATCATTAGTGTAAGGTTGGAAGGAAAATAGACACCAAAAGATCGTCAAGCACGCATAGCTGACCCTGCCTTTGCTTGAGGGCAAGCTGAAAAAGGGAACGAAGGTAGAGTGCCTTGGATGTTTTGCACGCAAATCAACCAAGGACTTCCCTAAGCATAAGCTATGGTTAGCATTGGGGTTATCGTAAATAGTGTGAACAGAATGTAAATGGAATGCAAACAACGACACGAAATGTAAATAGAGCACAGAGCGTAAACAGAGACTGAATTGTAAACGAAGTGTAAATAGAGATAAATTGTAAACAAAGCATAAATAGAGTAAAAAATGTAAATGGTAGGAAATAATGAATTGTGTTATATTGTTTAAACAAGAATGTGCACCAGTCAAAGTGCAACTACACGTATGGATGGCAGGTCAAGCATTAAGCCCTGGGATGATGTCTAAAGTGTTCAGATGCTAGGAGTCAAGTGTGTCTAAGAATCCTAGGCTACTAGTCAATACTTCCCAAGCTACCAACCTTCAAAATTTCCAGCCCCATTTATGTAAATTAATAGGGTATTTATAGGATCAAGCTGGGCTCGGGCACAAAATTCATGAATGGAATCAATGGTTGGAGGATGAGAGAAAAATGGATCAAGTGACATGTGTCCAGTGGACAGTTGTGCGTGAGTTGGATGTGTGTCGAAAAGCTATGTTCTTGACTAGGTACATTGCATTTTACAACTCCTGGGTTACTCAAGCCCATGGGAGTACATAAAATTTAAACCATGAGGGCTCGACATGCTCACAAATGAAGAAAATTTACAGAGAAAATCAAAGGGATTGACTCTGGCTCTCTTGAAACTTCTTGATCTCTGAATCGACTACTGTAGGATGTTGATTTGAGGGGTTCTATGGTTATTTGAGGTTTTTCTATTTTTCTAGAGCCTTGAGCATGAGTGGATGTGCCTCCAATGTGAGTTGAGTTGAGCTTCATTGTGAGTTGAATTTTTTTCATGCTGCACTCATGCCCAACGTGACTTTCAGGGTGAGTCCCAGCATCCCAGCATGCCAACATGTGTACATTGCAACATGTGCATGCTGCAATCATACCCAATGTGACCTTCAATGTGCATTTGGAGTGCCTTTGTTTGAGCGTGAGCAGTAGTCACACTGCACTCACACTAGGTAGTCATGTTGGACGTGTCCTCAGCGTGATGTTAGCGTGAGTGAGGTGAAATGCAATTTTTGACACCAAATTTTGAATTTTTTGAAGCTTGTTTCTAGGTACAATAGTTGTCTACCTGTGTTTTACCGTTCAAGTCAAAATTTGAGCCTAAACATGCCCTGTTTGGAGCCACTTTTGGTAGGTCACGCTTGACTCATGCAATAGTGTGACTTATAGCGTGACCTACAGTGTGACCTTTAAAACTTGCAATTTTCTGTTGAAATCTAGAATTTCTAAAGGCTGGGATCCACAGTTTTCAATAGGGAGCCTTGAGGATGACTTTCACCCTTGAAATCAAGTCATTTTGACTTAGTTTTGAGGCTCTAAAAGTTGGTCACGTTGGACTCATAGTGCAGTGTGACTTGCAAAAACCACTTAGAAATGATCATTTTTAGCCCAGTTTTGATGCTGTGTGAAGTTTCTCACATTGAGGGTGAGAAAGTTGCCTTGGGCAGGCTGGGTGTGAACTTAATGCCTTAGCCAAATTTTTCCTTCTGGAACTTCGAAAGGGCTTGATTCATTTTCATTTCAAAGTGCTAGGCTGAAATTAGTGGTGTTTCAGTAAGGACTAATCATTAGCTTATTCATGAGAAATTTAATTATTATATGATTAGTGTACATAAAAAGTGGATATCCAATTAACAATGCTAGAATTTTTCTAGCAAATACAACATCACCTTGGGTTCTTTTTTAATTATGATATAGTTCAACTATGAACCTATGATACTTTGAATTACATAATGAATATCATATGGATTTTTCTAATCATCCAATTGCATGAGAATAACCTCTAAACAATAATTGAATTTATCTATTATGATATGAAATTTTTTGAACTAATCAAGAGCTTGGAGAATTGGAGTCTCTATAAGCTTTTGCTTCAAAACATAGAATTCTTGATTGCATTCTATGGTCTATCTGAATGCAACATCCTTATTTTTCAATCCCACTAATAGTTGGATAATCTTGAAAAAACATTTTAGTGAAGCATCTATAATGGCCAATATGTCCAAGAAATGATCTAACATTTGTTACTGTTTATAATATTTGGATAATTTCTTGGATTATTTTGATCTTTTCTAAGTCAATATCTATTTTCTATTTTAATATCCAATTCCTAAGAAAAATACCTTCATAGATCATTAAGTGCCTTTTCTACTAGTTGTGCATAAGATTTGTTTCAATGTAATTCTTTAAGACTTGCATAAAATGATCCAATACAATATTAAAGATAGAGCACTAGGTGGAGAAGTCATCCATGAAGACTTCTACATCATTTTTAATATATTTATAAAAGATATTGAGCAAAATACATAAAAATATTATAGGGATAATGCACAGACCAAAAGGCATCGTCTTATATGTATAAGTTCCCTAAGGATTTGTAGATATGATTTTTGCTTGGTTCTCTAAAGCTATTTGAATTTGATTATAATCACTATAGCCATCTAAAAAACTATTATATTTATGTTCAAAAGTAGTATGAAACACTTGATCAACAAATAACAACAAAAATTAATCCTTAAAATTTCTCATGTTTAATAATCTAAAATTGATGTAGATCTAGGCACAATAACTAGTGTTCCATATTTTGGAAAAATTAAAAACTTGTTTTGGTTTTAAAATCTCATGTGATTAGGTTTCTTAGGGTTTTATTATTCCAATATTTTGTTTACCAAGAATGAAATTTGATCATTCAAATATTTTATTTTTAGAAAATAATTTTTTACTCACAAGTAATATAGTTATAAACAATGTTAGAAAACATGTCATTATAATGATAAACATTGGTGAGGAACCAAATGCCTCATTATAAAAAGAACATAGACCATGTATAATTGAAGATAGATAGTACATAGTATTTAATATAGGAATCACATAGAAATAATAACACACATTACATAGAGTTAAAAATAGGTGTTTCATAGACTTGAAAATAGACATTACATAGAATTGAAAACATGCATTACATAGAATTGAAAACATGCATTACATAGGCTTGAAAATGTGTGCCACATTGAGTTGAACAACAATCCTAAGTATTTTCAAGTATGGTAGTCATGGCAAGAACCAAGTAACTACAAAAAATGAAATAGAAAATAATAAAAGTAAAACCACCAAATTCTTTTGAAGAAGCAAGAGTCACAAAATCTAAAGGTATACAAGGTAATTATTTAATAATGATATCAATCTTTTTCTATACTAACATATCATGTTTTACCAATTAGAAAATGATTGAAAGGAATATGAGGCTAATGACATAAACATTATTGATTTTGGAGGAATATGAGAGATGTGTTCTTTTAAGGATGAAAATAATATCCCATGAAATAATGACAAAGATAATGGTAAATTCAAAATATCAATTTTTTTTCTAAAAATAGCATTACAAATTCTACAAGTATTAAATATAATTTTGACATAATCTTATCATTTTTTATTCTAATACATTATGTTTTTCTAACTAGAAAAAATTTAGAAGGATGCCACCAAAGACACAAAAATTCTTGTGTCGATGGGAACATTGGAAAAGCATTCTTTGAAGATGGATGTAGCAAAGAAGAAGTTGAAAAAGATAGAGAAATAAATTCACAATTTACAATAAGTTCAAGAAAATTAAAAATCATGTTTAAAGAGAAAGACTAGGTTAGTAGTCATAGCTTTCAACTTGAATGAATATAATAATATTCATTCTTTTTACATGTAATTTGGTTGAAGAAAAAGAGGTTAAAGAATATAGATGTAAAATTTATTTTTCGAAAATAAAGAAAGAACATAGGATGTAGTTGAAGAAAGATACAATTGAAAAACATTATGTAGAAGTATAAAAATATATAAAAAATAAGGATGACACAAAAACAACAATTGAAAGTTGAAAAATAGTAGATGAGTGCTTATACATAAGGTATAAGAAAGATTGTCATAAGATGTTAAAAGAATAGCAGAATTGGAAAAACATGGTGGCACATTAGAAGGGGCAATCAAAAGATTCTATATTGATATATATTATTAAAAAAATATTTAGTTTGAAATATTCTTTCAAATGTTAAAAAATGGAACCTATGATTCATCTTCTAAACTATAAAGATCTTTTATTATTTGCCGATGTACTTAATATATCTTGTAGTAATTGGTTAGAAGGAAAGAGTTGGGAAATATTTGTTTATTTAGATGAGGAAAAGAGATAGAAAGTTATGCATAAATTGAAGGAGAAAAGATATTTTTCATTATCCCCAGATGAAGTTACATTAATTGGCAACATTCTATGGGTTTGTATAAATATGCATATTTTAGAAGATGTTTCCTATGTTTCACACTTGCTCTTTGTACATAAGATGATATAAATGAGCATAGCATATCATTTGCATAATTTGGTTATTAATACATTACTATGGTATGATTTGACAACCAAGAATATTACCAAAAAAATTATATCTATTTTAACAGATGGTGCAAATAATATGCAAGTACATCATATAGGTTTGTATGCAATACTATAGAGGAAGTATGCTGAACTTAGCATTCAAAATTATTAGCAATTTTGACAATTTTTTGAAGGTATAAGAGATTATAAGAGATGCACATGCATACTTCATTTATAGTCCTATACAATTTATGAAATTTCAAGATTTTGAAGGATTAAGAAATGATAAAAAATTTACTTAAGTATGTTGATACTAGATAGATATCAATGCTAGAACTAGTAGAAATAGTTTTAAAGTAATATAAACATTTGATAGATTTTATGTATCAAAATAAAAGCATACTACATAAAAGCAAGAATGTTTTGAGTTGATTAGAGGATGTTGATATACTTTTGATAATATCTAACATTCTTCCAATGTTACACCATGAAAATATTTTTATAAAGATCATTCAAGAAAACAAAGTTTACGTATGTTAATTTGCACCATTAATGAAGTTTGAATGGAAATCAAATTAATATACATACTCTAGATAACCCAATCTATTTCACCTCATCATTATTTGATGATTTGGTGTGTTGTAGTGACTTACAACATCCATATAGATTCTTGCACATTGAATTAAAGGGTGATATGGTATATGAGTGGATGAATTATTTATAATGTTTATTGATAGAAAACCAATAGATAAGTTCATTGACCATTTTGATCATAGACACATCATCATGGGAGTTAAAAATAGTTTAAAGAAAATTATAAAATAACTGGTCACTTAAATACTAAAGATATTTGCTAAAGATGATTTACTCGAATTAATGGTTATTGTCAATCCATTATTTTGAAAACTAGGAATAAATAAGAATTTTTTGAAAGATAGCTTTTGGTAAGTGCACAGAAAAAAAATAAATAGTTTAGAAAAGAGATTAGAATAGATAGTGAGAAGCATTTTGGCCTTACTTTTGAAGAAAAACAAAAATTGAAGAAGTAGTTTAAGTTTGTTGTAAAAATACTGACTAATCTATTATATTCACATTTTCTGTTCACTTTGAATCAAAAGTAAGTTTGATTTCAATATTATTCCATAATTATTTGAGCATCAAATCTCCCAAATACACATCACAAGACTTGTTCTTAACTCCCAGGGGTCATCAAGGACCATCTAGATTCATAATCCAACTTATGGACTTAATTTTCTATGATTCTTGAAAAGCTTCAAAACCAAAATTTTTCCAAGTGTTGGAGTTGGAACTGCAATATCAAAACTTTTCTAGTTGAAGCTCCAATGTCAAAAACATTTATAAGTATTGAAGCTAGAACTCCAACTTTAAAAGTTTTCTAAGGGTTGGGACAAATATGACTTACAATTTTTCAAAGTGTGATTGACATAGAATGTCAAAGAGCTAGTTGAAATTTAACATAAAAAGCTAGAATTCATATGAAAAGTAATATTGATGATGGATGTCAAAAATGAAAGATCACACTTGCTATTTCTAAACTTAATGATAAGTTACACCTGACTCCAATTTCAATTTTAACAACCCTAAGTAGAATTTGGTAGCTTTGAGCATATAAATACAAGCTCAAAACATAAGTTTAGGGCTAGATATTTAGAGATTTAATTAAATTTTTTGAGATTTAAGAGTAGTTATCAGATTTTAAGGGACCAAGAGCATAAGCACATGATACCACTATAGCACTTGCATGCTCCTTGACTAGCTTTAACACCTTGTGCATCTTTAGTGTCATTTGCAAAAATATAATTTTTAGGCTTTCATGTCACTTTTTAGAATTATAATTTTTTTAGTTGTTGCATTGATAATGGAAACCTTGGCAAAAATAGACTCATTTTGGCCCCAACTTGACTCATGCTCCCACCTATAGCTTCTTCATACATCATCTAACCCTCCATGGTTTAATACCATCCTATGAATCTATATTTTTTTCAAGATTTGAGCTTTTTTTATTAGTTCCATCACATTTATGATCCTTCTCTTCCATCATTTGTAGTTTAGCCTTCCATAGGAGGTGAACACTTCAAATCATTAATACAACATTTTTATTTTTAGCAAAGTGCCTATGACCTTTCTCCCATAACAAAGAATTTCACTTTTATTATTTTATGCTTACTTGCTCATATTCTATACTTAGATTTTTTTTCTACCTCTTACATTGTATTCTATACTTGTTTAAATTTCTTTCATTTTATACTTAGCCATTTCTAAATGTAAACACTCTATAATTTGGAGAGGAAACCAAAACCCTTTCTCACACATCAAAAATATAGTATTTAAATATTTTACATTCTTTATCTATATGTTATACTTTATTTTTATTTCAATGTTTACAAGTTATTCTAACTTAGTTTATTTTTTGATAATCCATAAATTAATTGAAAATCCCAACATTCATGTTAGTAGCTGGAATTTCAAGGTCTATGATGAATTGAACAAACAATGTGAAGATATTAGCATTTATGATGATAATGAGGAGGAGCCTCCTTATGTTACTCTTCTTGCAAATTCTTCTCATCCACTAAACATCCCCATCAAATAGCTTAAGAACCTCATTAGCTTCTCAAGTCATTTTTTAGTACCTAAATCAAAAATTATTTTTGTTTCCCTATCCACATCAATTAACCCTGCTATTATAATTTCATCAAAAACTAGTATGTCATCCATATATAGCTTCTTTCTAAACACTAGTGCTATTAGTCTGTCATCTCATCTTACATATTCCAATTTAATATTAATCCTTTTCCAACCAATATTACATATGTCACAAACTTAATTAGTGCAAGTGTCACTGCCATTTGTTCTACCTATGCAACATGTACCCTTATATAGCACACCTCAAATTTCCATGCTAACAATTATACCGCAAAAATAATTTTAATCCTCTCACAACTCCATTTTGGTTAATCTTACAGTTTTTCCAATTGCTAGTATTCCACCTAAATTAATGTTCTTATTACAATACCTCATGTCTAGGCTCTAGACAAATGAAGACCAAATGCAAAATGCAATAGCATTACAGGGGGGTAGTCCCACTATCTCTATCATACATCTTATTATTGATCCCATTAGTCCTTTAATTCTCCTTGCTCAAGTTCCCAAAGGAATTTTATTACAAAATTTCAATAGGTATAAAATATAATATGATCCTATGAACCATGTCATTATCTTCCCTAATGAATTCATGCCACTTGTCAATTATCCTTACACCATCCTTAGACGCTTTTGCAACTCCTTGATTGGTAAACTAGTTGAATGGTACAAATTCCTCCATTATGGATCTATCATCTCCTTGGAGAAATTCTTCATTATATTTATGGAGAGGTTCAAATACAGTATTACTAAGAATGATGTATTGCAAAAGCTCCTAGCAATCAAATAGGCTCTTAATGAATCTATCTCCAAGTTCATCTCTAGGTGAACATTAATGATCATGGAGCTTACACATTATTTACCTAATGACTAGCTACTAGACATTTTTGAAGGAACTATCAATGATTATGTTAGTGGGAAGTTGATCTGCCCTAAGCCACTTAGCCTTAATGATGTGATCACCTCCACTAAATACATTAAGGAGGTGGCCATTCAATATAATAATCTAGAGTGAGTTAACTTTAGAAACAAAGCAAACAAAGTAGCAAATAAAGATAAGTCTATCCAAAATGGTGGTTAGACAATGGCTTCAATGAACCAAATTGTAGTAGATCCATCATTAAGTAGTTAAAGGAATGATAGGAACAAGAACTTGAGACTTAATCTAAAGCCTAATTGTGGTGGACAAAATACATTCTATAATGGTGGGCAATTAAGTAGGTAACAAAAAGATCAATCCAAGTACCATAAATTTTCAATGACATATACATAACTATAAAACATGCAACTAAATGATGAACAAATAGCATATAAGAATGTTTTAGAACAAATGAGGAAGTGATTAAAATGACTTCAAATCTTGCATATTGATCCTTCCCACCACATGGAAGGAGAGACACATGTTCCTAGGTGGTACAATTCCAATAAGTTTTGCTATTATCGTTAGGCATTAGGCCATGATATGAAGGATTGTAATATTCTTAAAAATGATGATTATGTATTGGTAGAAAAATAAGTGCTCATGTTCAATAATCCCATCCAATAGAGTAACCAAAACATGCAAATATATCAAGATCCTCTAAATTCCCATTTAAGAAGAATTTCAGCCTTTCATCTCAAACCCAAAGAAAAGAAACCAAGAGCCTCCTTTATTATCAAAATGGATTCCTCCTATTATCATTCTTCCTCATCTGCTCATTTTACCATATCAAAGCCTAAAAAACCTTCTGTAGTCAATATTCCTTGGAATGATGCCAACATCCCTTCTCCATAGAAAGTATGAATGGCTCCATTAGTCATTAATATGACTCCTCACTATGATGAATTTTCTATCTCATCTTAGCATACTTTCTTTTATCCTCATTCACCCAAAAGGAACATTTTTTCCATGCTTACTTACTCTATTTATTATCCTCATATGTATCCCTACACTATGCATCCATAATATCATCCTATCTCTCCACTCAATTTACAAGAGCCTTCCTTAATTCCTACCCCTATTTTACTCATTATAATCCTCACAAGGGATCAAAAAAATGAAGGAATTGGCTAGTAAGCCAAATAAGAAAAGTTTCATTCCAGGATGCATGATACGAAAATCCCCCTAATTCCATTATCATTTCAACTCCACCAACTACATTCAATGTTGTTTCCCGTACACCAACTTCCAAAACCTCAACTTCTAGAAATAATGTTTTGCCCCATATTGCTTCTACCATGAATTCAAAAGGGAAAAAAATCTTTCCCTCTTGGATCTTATTTCCACTTCAAAGAAACATATTTTAACATCAGAGGAGCTACTAAAGTCCATTATGATGCTTTTAGACATTCAACCACATGTGTATGTGATCTCATTAGTGATTAATCTTCCATGATATGAAGCTAACAATTTGGTATTTAAGAAAGAAAACATCAAAACACATCCTATGACAAGTACCATGTGCTAGCT
Organism: Gnetum montanum; assembly: GCA_015680685.1. NCBI lineage: Eukaryota > Viridiplantae > Streptophyta > Gnetopsida > Gnetales > Gnetaceae > Gnetum > Gnetum montanum. Next base: position 165,234 of record MNCI01037564.1, read on the forward strand.
TCTAATTTACATCACCATATGGATTAGAGACAACTTATTACTACCATTGGTGCACATAAATGATGGAGCTAGAATCAATGTCATAACATGAGTAGTCATTAGGCATCTCAACTTGAAGAAAGGTCACATACTATTGCTATAGTTCTTTTATTGTTATTTTTAGTGGTGCTAGAGTAGAAATCCTAGGAGTGATAAAATTACTTTTTTCTATGAGTATGATCATTTCTAAGATTGTATTTAATATCATTAGAGATTTATCTAGAAGTGATTTTGTCCTAGAACGACTATCTCTAGAGCACAATTGTGCTATTTCATAATCCTTGCATTAACCAATATACTTTTCTTATAAGGAAACTAAAACATAGTCTTGTGTTCCAATCCCAAATTCCAAGCTATTTCATTATTAGATATATTAGAAAAGACTAGCTTAGGATCTCAACCTACTCTTATTGGTTAAACGTCCTTAACAAAAGAAGGTAATAAGTTTGATGCATCCATTTATCACCTATAACCTAAAAATTCATGGATCTCGGATTTGATGAGTTAGGCATTATTAAATTTGTTAAGAGCATAAAGGTTCCCACTAGGTCTAATGCTAGAAAATCCATAATTAATCCATCACAATCTTAAATCTTTGCTCTCCTTTCATTGTTTTAACTTCATTTATCTTTTATTTCCTTTTATGTTTCTTACTATGAAATTAGTTTTATCTTCTTTACATAAGTGCAATCACTGCACATTTTTATTTTCAGTCATTTCTACTTATTTAGCATACTATTGATTGTTGTCTTACTCTAGTATTTGCTCTTCTTTGTATTATCTTTTATCACATGTTTCATTTAGTGTTTGCTCCATTTTTTCTTTAAAAAATCACAATGTTATAAACATAGAAAATTAAAATAAAAAATCATAAAAAAATATAAATAAATTAAAAATCCCATAAACATAGAAAACCATAAATACCTAAAAGATAAAATCCATATATAATACTTTCCTATACCACAATTCTCAATATTCATGCAAGTATGACATTTAGTAAAATCTTAGAGCCTAAAGAAAGATGGCTAGTAATAATATTTCCTCCTCTTGATCTAATGCTTTACACTTAAAAAAATTTCCACATTCAGTTTTCAATTTTTCATGCCCTAAAAAAAATTTTGGATTCTAGTTTTACCTTAAAAACTTAGAAAAATTTTCTAACTTCTATACCCTGATTCCATGCCATAGAAAATATTTTAGCTTTCCTAGCCCCTAGAAACTACTCCTATTATCCTACCATGAAATTTTTCAAACTTTCCTCCTCATCATCTAACTTAGAAAATTTTTTCTACAATCCTCTTCTTTCCTTATGTAAATTTGTTACTTCCCTCTCTTACATGTCTTAGAAATTTTTCTAACTCTTCTATTTTTTTCTAGACTTTAAAAATTTTCTAACTCTACTATCTTTCCCAAACTTAGAAAAGTTTCTACCTCTCTCTTCATACTTATATAAATTTTTTATTATTCCCAAAACTTAAAATCTTCTTCATATCTTTTCCTTGAAAGATTTTAAATTGTTTTTATATTTTTATTTATTTTTTCTAACTCTTCATATTTTTTGTAGGAAAACTTGAAATCTTTCCTAACTCTCCTTCTCATTTTAATCTCATTTTGATGCAACTATTACTTTCTCTGTCATGCCTTACAAGTCATGGATTCTAAGTTACTCCATCATCTATGTGAACCACATACCTTGGATGGGTCCCATGGCTGAATCTCTTAGCCTTGCAATGAGGATTTGATAAAGATTTTACTCCTTGACCCATTAGATTCTATCTTGACCCTTGATATCATTAAGGAAGACTTAGTCTCTCAAACTAATCTTCCCTTCTTGGATCATGAACCCATTTTGACTAATAATTCATTACGAGACCTCACTATAAAAAATTGCAAAAATGAGAAAAAGACCTTACAGTTGGGGGAAAACATATCCAACAATATTGAAAATTTGATTCTAGAAACTCCTTGAAAAAATTCTATTGCCTTTGCATGGGAATATGATGACAAGCCCATTTTCGATTCCATTCTCTTCTAACATAACATCATACTTGAGGAAGGTTCCAATCTTGTCAAGAAAAAGGCTCTAAGAAATCAAGCCTAATCTAGCCTTAGGCATAAAATATGGGATCACCGAACTTTAGAACACTATATTTTTATGTCTCATAGATTATTCTAATTGGGTATCCAAGATTGTGGTCATTTCTAAAAAAATGAATCTATTAAGATATGCATCAATTTTCATGATCTTAACAAAGTGATATTAAAAGATGATTTTTTGATCAATTCATAGACACGGAATGTCATTCTTTAATTAGTTTCATGGATGATTTTTTAGGCTATAAACAAATACAAATCAATTCCAAGCATCAACAATACAACTTTCATGACTTCATGGAGAACCTTCTATTACATTAAAATGCATTTTGGGCTTAAGAATGCTAGAGCAACATACCAATTCTCTATGACCTTTATCTTTATTGACATGATGGTTAAAACCATCAATGATTATGTTGATGATCTAACAATCAAGTATGTCCTTACAACTGATCATCCCACCAACTTAAACCTAGTTTTGGCTCATTACAACAAATATAACCTTCTCTTGAACCTCAAGAACTGCATTTTTGGCATGGAAATAGCCAAGATATTAAGTTTTCTAGTTTTAGCTAATGGTATAGTAGTGCATATTAACAAACATAAAGTATCATAAACCTCTCACTACCTAAGTGTCTTAAAGACAT
>MNCI01037567.1:0-101162 GCA_015680685.1 Gnetum montanum
CCCAGGGGGGTGCGATAAGCTTTTGTCTTGTTGCAGGTTGACTGGCGGGTCAACTTGCAACATTGGGCTCTGTTAAGGTTTTGGATTTAATNTAGGCTTTATATAGTAGCCTCTAGTAATTAAAACCAATACAAAAATTAAAAATATAGTTGCCTCACATCTTATTCTTATAGTTATAGGGTGTTGAATAACTATAAGATTTGATGATGACATGGAAGAATCATGTTGTAGAAGCATTTTTCAATTATGTGAGCTTCCTCTATGGGCTAACATGGTAGAGCTATGATGTTGCTCATAGAGCTTCTTCATACAACTTCTTTGTAGAGCTACTTTTAAGCTTTACAATCTTCTTTTACAAGTTGATATGATAGAACCAAAAAATATATTTTTTTGTAGAGATAAATTCAAGTTCTAAGATCTTCCTCTAGGAGCTAACATGGTCCAATGATGATGTGGCTCATAGAGTCATTTTCCTACTTCTTTGTAGAGCCAATTTCTAGCTCTACGAACTAGCAATATACTACTCTTCTTAGACACTAACGTGGTTGAAAAATTTCTACTCTTACTTATAGAACCATTTTTAAGCTTTACCGATTTGCTCTACAAATGAGCTGATGTGGCAAAGTGACTTTGTAGAGCTACTTTTAAGCTCTATGAACTTCCTCTACAAGTTGATAAAGCTAACATAGTGAAGTTATTTTAAAGAGCTATTTCTTGATTCTATGGCCTTCCTCTGCAAGCTAATGTCAAGATGTTGATGTGATGGATGCTGATGTGGTAGAACTTCTTTATAGAACCAAATTTAAGTTCTATGAACCTTTTATATGTGCTAATGTGCCACAGTGCTAACATGGTAAAGCTTCTTTGTAGAACCACTTTTAAGCTCTATAAACTTCCTCTACAGGCTGACATGAAAATGCATGCTAAACTCTGTTGATATGGTGAGGTAGATTCGCTATGCTGATGTGGCTCATAGAATTGATTTGTAGAACCTATATTTAGTTCTATGAACCTCTTCAACCAACTAATATGGTAGAGCAAAAAGAATGAGTTGTTTCATAGAATTAGATTTTGTTCAACAAAGAAGCTGACATTATAGAAACAATCTAGTGCTTGCTTGGCAGCTACTTTATAGAGCCAAATTTTAGGTACACAAACAATGTCCTTCTTTTGGAGCTAATGTGGTAGAACCATCTCATATAGTTATTTTTCAGTTCTATGAGCTTCCTCTAGATGCTTCTTATTTAAGTTGATATGGAAAGGCTATTTCAAAGCTTTCTTCTCTAATCCATTTCTTCAGTTCAACGAGCCTACTGATCCTTCAAGGGCTGACATGGAGAGATTAATCAACATGCTTGATGTGGCTAATAGAATCAATTTTATCTTTTCTTTGTAGATCCATATTTTGTTTCTACAAACATAAGCTAATTGAAGAGCTTACATGTTAGAGTTGTCTAGCATAACCATTCTAAATCTCCATGAAAGTTAATATGATAAAATCACTTTGTAGAGCCATTTTTTGACTCTATGAGCTTTCTTCACGTGGACATAGAATTATTTTGTGAAGCTATCTTTCCACCTTATAGGAGAATTTCTAATAACAATTCTTACTCTTCAAGCTGACTTTGTAGAGCCCAGAATTAACTCTACTAACTTATCATCACACTTACATGGCAAAGCTGATCAAGGCTCCTCTTCTTGAAGACACTTATGATCCATAGAGTTGAGTTAGAAAAGATACTTTATTTCATCCAACGCTGAAACAAATCATCTTATTATCTAGCCCATGTGGTAAAACTCTCTTTTTCTAACTAAGATGCTTTTCATTGAAACAAGGGTTTTTTCCATTACTTAACTATTTGTTCTAATGTCTACTATCATGAAATTGATCCTTAATCTCTATGATTACATTTTTGATGAGCTTGACTTATCTCCTATTAATGAAAAATGAATTCTAATCTTATCTCGTAGCATCTTTGTTTCTGATGTTCAATTAATTAATTCGTGTAGTGTCTTATTTAGGTCAAAAACTCCAAATTTCTAATAATTGATCAAAAATCCTTAGAAGGGCTTGCTCTACTTTGGGATTCTTATTCTGTAGACCTTAACATGCACTACACTTCCTTTAAATATTTTTTCAAAATTTGTTAATCAGAACTCATCTTAATGAATCTTTGATAGCATAAAATCTAGTTTGTTTCTTGCAATAATAGTTAGCACTGCTTAGAACTTTTCTATCCTTAATGACAATGTGAGAAGAATTGAACTCATAATTATATGATTAAATTTGTTCCATGTCAATGATAAATTATTGTATCAACAATTTTTCCCAAATAATAAATTTCCTTAATGCAATGTTTATATACATTCATAGAGTACTGAACACAAATTGAAATATTTTATGTAGGGAAAAAACCCTATAGCTTAAGGCTAGTAAGAATGAAAAAACCCAGTCCTAAACTTTAAAAATGAAAAGGCTAAAACTAAGCTAATGAACTAGGGAACATTGCACAATAATCATTACTTTTCTCAAAACTTTATATTCAGATGCTCCATCATACTCCAACTTAGTAGTAACATGAGATGGTACCATAGCTTTTGTTTCTTTGCTCCAATCCTGCTCTTTCTTAGGCTTTCCAAAATTAGCATCTTCCTTTGGCTTCTCCTATTTCGGTTTCTTCTCTAATTTTTTGAGCCTCTCTTTAGTTTCATTCTTTGGTTGATTCACCAACACATCTTCATAATTAAAAGCATAATTTTGGCTCTCTTTGTAGTAATTTCTTCTTAGTGAAAGATCAGAGAACTCTAGAAATTTGTCACACTCAATAACATGAATTAATTTTTCACTTTTGAGAATGGAGAACTCATTTGAAAGCCATAACATGAATGCACTATTATAAGCTACTCCATATAAGATAGCCCTATAGAAAGCCCTCTGTACATGTTCTAGCTAACATATGGACAAATATAAGATTAAGGATCTAGCTCTTATGTTGACTTTCCTTGGACTTGTGAACAATCTTTTTCTCATAGTGAGCCTTAATTTCCTAGCCATGATCTGCTTATGGATTTTATAGTTCAACATCATTCTTATTATATATTCCTAATTCATCATAACATAGTATGTACATATTTACAATTTTGATCATCCATTTAGATCTATTTTAAGTGGGTGGTTATCCAAAATAATGTTTTAGATGGAACACATTAAACTGATAGCTTAACACTTGTTCATCTAATGAAGCAAGCTTAAACATATTTTCAACCACTTTTTTCTTAATCATCAATGGTCTGATCCACTTAGCTGAAAATTTATTAGCTTTATCTTTCTATTTAATCCTCCATAACAACTCAAATTTCCTTCTCTAAATGTCTTCCATCCTGCTTGATGATCAAACCATCTCTTCATTACTGCTACATTATGTAGGAGATTATCTTGGGCTTCATAAATGTCATCTTTCCTCTTTAGCAATAAAGTATTCAAAGCATGTTCCTTTTTGGATCTTGGGCTATAATTTTCAACAAATCCAACTACTATAGATACAAATGTATTCATTATATAATCATTGAACCCATAAACTAAGTTGAATGGTGAGGCATCTATAGATTTCTTTATTTTAATCCTATCAGTCCATTAGGATCCTTGTAACAATTCATGTCAATTTTCTACATTATTATCCATATAATGTTTGATATATGAGATCATAATTTTGTTAGTGGATTTAACTAGACCATTCCCCTACAAATAATAGTTGGAAGAGAAATAGAGTAGAATATATTTCTTTGATGCTCATCTTACAAACTCAGTTGATTAGAAAGTTGTACTCTTATTAGTTACTCATGACTCCAGCAACCCAAAATGATTCAGAATGTATTGCTCAAGAAATTATATTACATCATATCAATTACTTCTTCTTAACACTTTAGCTTCTAGCCACTTAGTGAAATAATTAATAGTTGCCAATATAAATCTATGCCCTACTTTTGATGGAGTGATAGCTCCTATAAAATCTAATCCCCATCTTTGGAAAGGCCCACCTACTATTACTAGTTTCAATGGAGCATTGACCTTTCTCATCTTTGGCCCATAAGTCTGACATGTAAAGCAAGTTAGAATTTTATGACTCACATCCTTGTACAATGTGGACCAATAAAAACTATATCTCAATCTATATTGCATCATGGCCCTATGGGATTCATAGTATAGGCCCTCATGATCATGGAATTATTACAATATGCCTTCAATTTTTTATTTGATGTGCATTCCAATAAAATACCTCTAAAATCCTTTCTATACAGAGTTCCCAAAGTATAGATGTACTTTTTTAGTTTTGATGGTAAAAGCTCTTTATTTAATTTTAAATAGATTTTTGGAAATCTCTCAACTAATAAGAAACCTTACTATATCATCATCTTAATTGGTATTTTAAAAGAGGGCAAGTATTTCTTGGTTAGAGTTTTTTTACCATAATTCTAGATAATTCCATATTCTTTACTATTTTGCAAGCTTCTAAAGAAAATTTGAATTGTTGGATCTTGATTATCCAATTGGCTTTCTTTAATCCAATTTTATTTTAAGACATGAATTATCTTATAGCTAGCTCCATGATCATAGTGTGAACTAAAGATTTTTGTAGATGATAATTAAAATGTTTCAAAGCTTTAATCATGGAAAATGCTTATTTCTCTAATTCTAAGTAATTTCTTTCAACATTCTTTAGCTAGTAACTAAAAATTTCAATTGGATTTTCTTCTATTCCATTCTTCCATGTTAGTACTATAGCTAATAAGTCTTTCAAAGAGAAAGCATATAACGAAAAATATTCTTTTAGTTTCAGCTCTACCAAATATAGAGCTTCTAAAATAACTCCCTTAATTTGATTCAAAGCTTCAAGTAACTCTTAACTTTTTCTTACTTCAGTATCCTTCTTCAACATATGTGAAAGAGGCTTTTTTATTTCAATAAATCTAGAAATAAATTTCTTGATGAAGTTTATCTTTCCAAAGGATGATCTTAATGCCTTTTTATTTGTAGGATATTCTATACCTTGAATGGATTCAATTCTAGCCTGATCAATAGCTATTCCTTTCTACCAAATTGTATGCCCAAGTAAACTACCTAATTTTACTTCAAAATACACTTTTTAGAATTTAAAAAAATATACAACTCTTTACATTTGTTAAATATCTACTATAAGTGAGAGATATGATCAAGCTCATACTTTGAATATATTGTAATATCATCTAAATAAATGGAAAACAATTTCCCTATAATTCCATTGAAAACTATATCTATTGCCCACTAAAAACTAATCTTTGCATTTGATAATCTAAAGGGCATTCACTTGTATGTAAATGTTCCTCATTTAGTGATAAATGCTATCTTGAATTTGTCATCCTTATCTAGTATAATTTGATTATAGCTTGAAAATCCATCTAAAAATAAGTATAGCTAACATCATGATATCTTTATAAAAATTTTTTCAATTCTTGGAAGAGGGTATCTATCCTTGATTGAAGCTTTATTTAGATTCCTAAAATCAACAAAAAACTATCTATCTCCATTTTGTTTCCTAATTGACACTAAATTAGCTATCTAGGTTGAATATCTAACTAGATATATTATGCCATCTTCTAATAATTTCTTGATTTTAGATTCCATTACTAGCTTAAAGAATGGATTAAACTTTCTTAGCTTCTATTTCACTATCTTACAATCCTTTTCCAGTGGAATTTTACGAGTCATAGTATTAGGATCTAAAGTTATTAAATGATCACATAACCAAGAAAAACTACCTAAATTTTCTCTAAGAACTTGCATTATTTTTCCTTCTCCAATTTGATTAAAGCCTTCTTCCAATATTGAAAACCCTGGAACATCTTGACACCCTAAAATAAATGCCTGATAAGTTTGATGTGTAGGATCTTGGACATCTATTCCTTTCATTAGTTTTTATTTGAATTCTTCTTCCAAACTATAATACCCTTTAAGATATCCTTCTTTCTCTGAATTTTAAGTCAACATTTTCATGAATTCTTCCTTTGAATTCTCCTATGCTATTGTGGAATCAAATTAGTTGATGATCATCTTTAAATACTTTGAAGCACTCCTCATTCTTTGGGACTATTGGCTTTGATTCTAACTCCATTACTATTTTATTACTTTCACCTATGCTTGATAAGTCTTGAGTTGAAGTTGCTACTAGAAGCTCATCAACCTTCTAGTTCATTTTCCTTGGAATGTTTTCAATTTTATATTCTATAATAGTTTTAAGTAATCTCACTACTATTTTCTTATAAGTCTTACGAAATAAGCTCTTAACACTGCACCTCCCTTCAACTTGGTCATATATGAGTTTTGAGTCTCCTTTAACCACTAATTTGGTAATTCCTTTTTCATGTGCCATTCTTAAGCCTCTACATAAAGCTTCATACTTAGCTTTGCTATTAGCACAAGGAAATTCTAATCATATAGATTTTAGATCTACTTTACCTTATAGGACAATTAGAACAATACCAATTTTTTATCCTCTTCAATTATAAGCTTCCTCTAAATATAACTACCAAAATTGTTTTGTTTGATCTTTGGATTGCATAGCTTGTATTTCTTAAATTGAGTTAACTTCTAGTTCAACTTTTCCTAATTCAACTCCTTTTTTTCTTGCATCTAAAGTCACTTTCTTATCATTAAGGACTCAATATAAACATAAATCTAATTTGGTTCACCTTTCCATGGCAACCACATATGTGAACAATGTATAGCTATATATCCAAAGAAATTTCAACTCAAACTTCTACTTAATAATAAGTTGTAGAAATTGGGGATATCAGCTACTTGGATAGTGATCCTACTTGTGACTCTTGAATATGAAGCTAATTGAAGCAACATGTTAGGTAATTAACATACTATCTTAACTATAAATTTGTCAGCTTGGATAATTTTCTGATTTGATCATTCAAGTTTTAATCCCAATTGATCACATATTGATATAGGCATTAATGTTTAAGTGGCTTCTAAATCAACTAAAGAATTATGTAAATATACCCTTCAACTTAAGAGTCAATTGAAAAGGGGGAGCATCTCTATCAACAACAACCTATGTTTTACCAGTATATTTCTCATAATGAATATAGTTTGTGACAATATCACCCACCTTCTTCTTATTCTTAATTTCCTCTAAAATTCTCTTGGAGTATCCTTTCATTTGGAGTAGTTGATATAGGCTAATATTAGCTTTAATTCTTTTTAAATCTTCTACTATATCATACTTTTCTTCATCATAAAATCTTAACTTTCTAAGATTTTTGGGAGAGAATCCTAGTGATCTTCTTGATTAGGTTGAATATTTTTTATTTTGAATTCTATCTTTTCTCAAAAGTCTTATGTTTTCTAGTAGGCTTAGGTATTGTATTTGGTGGTTTAGATATGGTAAGTATCTCCTTTTTACTTTTGAGGTCATATCTAGATTCATAGTTAGCATTAAAATCATCATTATATGAGTATCTTGATCTTGAATCCTCATATGTCTTATCACTACATAACTTTTTTAAATAATGATTACTTGGAGGTATGAATTCTTCAAATTCTATTAAGTTGGAATTGGCTAAGTCCTATTTTTATTTGACATCCTTAAGCTTATCTTGAATATATGGTTTTTTATCTTCTATAAATTTTTTATCTTCCTCAATTTTCATATTTGACATAGCTTTTTGTAACTTAATAATCTTGTTTGAATTTTTTTAAAAATCCTATCTTTGTCAACCTCTTCACCTTGTAACTCCATGGAACCACCAACCGAGGGTAATGTCTTTGGTTGTATCAAATTTTGAATTGGAAATATCCCCTTTGATGCTCTTTTATAGAAGGATGTGTATTTTTATGGATTAAATTTAATTGTCTTTCTAATTCTATAGCTTTACCATAAAGATTTGCTAAAGTATTGACATTAGGAGTTTTGTGTAGTCAAATTGAGATCCTGGGATCTATAGCATTTAGATAGGTATCTCCTAAAACTTCATTACTTGGGTGAAATTAGTTTTGAAATAAGCCACACACTCTTTGAAACTTAATATTGAATTCTTTCATTGACTCCTTATTTCTTGTTTCATTTGAACTAGCCCATTATATAATCATGTTGCTCGATTTGATTACCAAACTAGGCTATAAATAAGTTTTCCATATTATTCCAACTAGTGATACTATCATTTGGTAGATTTAAATACCAAATTTGAGCCATGTTCCTAAGATTTCCTATGAATAGCCTGCATGCCTGTTCTAGATGTTGAATATTTACATGAACAAGGGCCAGTTCAAACAAGTGTAGATATTCTTCTACTAAATAAGCTTTACCAAGAATTTATGGCTCTAGAAAGTACTTGTAGGCTTCTTTAGGAATATCATGATAAGAGTTAACATCAAAGATGTGGATAGCTAGAATGGATTAATAGGAGCTATGTTTACAATTATTTTCAAATTTTGTGCTCTACTAGGTCATCCTATCTGTAATTTAACTTTCCTTTTGAAAGATAGACCATAAGTAGTATTGATGTTATAGTATGACATGTATTAATTCTAGTACTTGAATTCCTAATTATAGTTTTAGCTTATTTTGACATGGTTCTAGTCTCAAGTTCAGATGTATTTGTTGGACATTAAAAATTTGCTCGTTCACTTGAAGGACCACTCATGAGCTGAAATAACTAACTTAATTTATTTATAACTAACTCTTATCTAGTATAACCTAATAAATTATAAATTTTTTAGTAATAAGATGCCCTCCTTCTAGTGTCAGTTGTTGCTATTTGATGCTTAGCTTTAGCACTAGTAAAGTTATTATTTTTGTAACAAGCCCTACTGCTAGTGCCAGTTAAGCAAGAAACAGGTTCTAGTTAAATTCATTTTAGGTGGTTTGCTTGTCTCTAGTGCCACCAAGGCACAAATTCCCCCAAGTAGCCTCTTTTGATGTTAATGATATAAATGTGACTCAAGGTATATAAGAAAAAAATTTATCTAGTCAAACAAGAAGATCTAACTAAATAATTTTTTTCTCATATGTAATTGATGTCTATCTCTTCTAGCCATCTTTTAGCATGATTTAAAATAATTGAATATCTTTCTTATAAGTCTAGCTTTTATTTCTTGCATAGTACACATATAATAAATATATTATTTTATAGAAAATGTCAAGCTTAAATTCTAAACTATCTACTAGCTAAATTCCCAATGTAAAATCGCAAAAGCTTAGCTAAATAGAGTAGGAAATTGAGGAAAAAATTTATTCATAAAGTTTAGAAATGCATGAAGGTGACAATAGGTTTGTCCTAAACTGGTTAGGGAGTAACACTCATAAAAGCTATCTAATCTAGCAAGAATAACAAAAATAAGCTAAACCTTAGCTCACATAGAGAAAAGCCTATTTCAAAACTAACGATCTATTGATGTTTGACTATGTAACTTTCAAGCCTAATAGAAAGGAAAAGCTAACCAACTACAAATACAAGCTAAAAGAGATAGAAAAATGTTTTTAAAATTTCATTTAGTTAAATAGTCTTTACAATCCTTTTTCTAATCTTAATGCTTCTTTGTTTTTTCTTTTCCTAATGTGATCTCTTTTAAACAAATCTGATGTAGGCTTTATATAGCAACTTCTAGTAATTACAACTATTATCTCATGTCTTGTTCATATAATTGTAGTGCATTGGATAACTATTCTATTAATAAATTATCCTTATTCTTCACATTTAAATATTTTTTATTGATAATTGAAACTATTATGATAGACCTAACATCATGATTCATTGTATTTGATTTAGAGCCATTAAGCTTTTTTAAGGCTCTTTCAATGTTCATTTTTCTTCATATAATCATAGGCCATTAGATAGTTGTTTAGTCTTCTAATAAATTCTTCTCATTCGTTTAATCTAAAGTCCTACTGATAACCAATGAGCTATCTTTCCATGACTATGTTGAATTTTAATAACTTGATTTATGAATATGGTTCAATCCTCTTAATAATTGCTACAACACACATCTTTTCCATACCTAATTCAATTAGAAAGGTGTTTTCATTGAAGTAGCTCCCATGTGATTTGAATTTTAATTCAACTTTTTCTTAGCAATATTAGCCATGATTCTAGTAACTGTCATCAACAAATTTAAATGAACATATTCATACAAGACTAATAGCTTCCTATTAGCTTAGCTAAATCAATAATTGCTACCCCTTTATACTATTTTTGCACAAATATAGCTTTTTCTTCTTTATTAGAGCTTTGTTCATTAATGAAGGCTTCATGCTTCCTACTTTGAGATTTGATGATAGCTCCATGCTATCCTTATCTCTATTTTTTTTCTAGCTCTATTTATTGATGTAGCCTTTGTTTTCACTTAGCCTTCGTATTGTCTTTAGTTGTAGAGCCCTTTTTGAATTTATTCTTAGAGCTATTTTGGTTCATTATATAGAAGAGCTAACATGGTAGAGCAATTGTATGACTTCTTGTAGAGCTAATATTCCATTCTACGTACTAAGTTACATCCTCACTAAGTAAGATTAAAAATGAAATGCACATACACATGAAATATAATCCTATGTGGGCTCATTAAGAGCTCTGATATGTCTCTTAGAGCATCTTCGTAGAATTGGATTTTACCTCTATGAACATAAACTAACTATAAAGCTAACATTGTAGAATCACTTTGTAGAGACACTTTTCAATTCCACGTAAGCTAACACAGCATAACTACTTTAAAGAGCCATTTTTTGATTCTATGAACCTATAGCTACATGACTGGTAGAAGAGATTTTCCTACAAGCTAATGTGGTAGAGCTTGTTTGTAGAATCATTTTTTGACGCTACAAACTTTCTATGACATGATTTGGTACAATGATGATGTGGCACATAGAGCTTATTTTTAAAACTACTTTTAAGTTTATGAACTAGTTTTATAAGTTGTGTGAAGAGCTGATGTGGCAACATGGCTCATAAAACCTCTTTTGCCTCTCTTTGTAGAATTAATTTTTGGTTCTACAAACTTGAGCCATAATAGATGTTGTGGATAAGCTAACATGGCATATGCTAATGTGGCTCATAGAACTACTTCATAACTTTTTAGCAGAATCATTTTTAGGATCTAATAGAATAGCTCATTCTACAAAGGAGCTATTGTGGATCATGATATGAAAGAATCATTTCATTGAACCATTTTTCAACTCTACAAGCTAATGTGATGGAGGTATGATGTTGCTCGTAAAGCTTCTTCATATACTCAGATTTTGGTTCTATGAAATAAGTTGTCTTGAGAGCTTATGTGGAAGAGCTTCTTTGTAGAGCCACTTTTAAGATTTAAAAATTTCTTGTATAAGCTCATGTGGAAAAACCAAAAAATTCTTTTCTTGTAGAACCTATTTCAAGTTTTGCAAGCTTCTTCTACAAGTTAATGTGGTCTGATGATGATGTGGCTCATAGAGTCATTTTTCTTCTTCTCTATAGGGTTGATTTCTAGCTTTACAAACTAGTAATATATTTCTCTTCTTAAACATTGATGTGGTAGAACCACTTCCATGCTTTCTTGTAGAACCATTTTTAAGTTTTACTAATTCACTCTACGAATGAGCTAACATGATAAAGTGACTTTGTAGAATCACTTGTAAACTCTTGAACTTCCTCTGCAAGCTAATGAAGCTAACATGGTGGAGCTATTTTGTAGAATCATTTTTCTATTCTATGAGCTTCTTCTACAAGTTGATGTGATGGATGATAATGTGGCAAAGCTTCTTTGTAGAACTAGATTTAAGTTCTATGAACCTTCTCTATGTGCTAAAATGGCACAACGTTGATGTGGCATACCTGCTTTGTAGAACCACTTTTAAGCTCTAGGGAATTCCTCTACAAGCTAACATGGAAATGTGTACTAGACTCTATTGACATGATAAGGTAGATCTACTCAACTAACATGGGTTGTGAAACCAATTTGTAGAACCTATTTTCAATTCTATGAACCTCTCCTACTATTTGACATGGAAGAGCCAAAAGAATAAGCTCTTTCATAGAATTGGATTTCTATTCTATGAACCTATTCTACAGAGAAGCTAATGTGGTAGAACTAATCTAGCACTTGCTTTAGAACTGCTTTATAGAGATAAATTTTAGCTAGTGCTGACATGGTAGAATCATCTCATAGAGCCATTTTTCAATTCTATGAGCTTCCTCTACTTGCGTCTTATTTATATTGATATGGAAAGGCTATTTCAAAGCTATCATCCTCAACATATTTCTATAGTTCTACAAGTGTACTAATCCATCAAGAGCTAGCATGGAGAGGTTAATCAGCATGGCTTACATGGCTCATAGAACTAATTTTAGCCCTTTTTATAGATTCATATTTTGGTTCTACAAACATAAGCTAATTAAAAAGATTATGTGGTAGATCTATTTAGCAAAATCGTTTTGAGGCTTCATGAAAGCTAATGATACATAACCACTTTATAGAGCTATTTTTTGACTCTACAAGCTTTCTTCAAGTGGTCTTAGAATTATTTTATGAAGCTTTACTCTTCAAGCTAACTTGGCAAAGTTATTCTATAGAGCCCAAAGTTAACTTTAGTAACTTATCATCATGCTTATGTGGTAGAGTTGATCAAGACTTCTCTTCTTGAAGCCACTTATGATCCATAGAGTTAAGTTAGGTAAGAAACTTTTTTTCATTAATCACTGAAACAAATCATCTACTTATCCATTTGATGTAGCAAAAATTCATTTTCCTAACTAAGATTCTTTTCTTTGAAATGAGGATTTTTGTCATTACTTAACTATTTTCTCTAATGCCTACTATCATGCAATTGATTCTTAAGCTCTACAATTTAATTTTGGATGAGTTTGACTTACCTCTAATAAATGAAAAATGAATTCTACTCTTACTTATATAAGCTTTGTTCTAATGTCCAATTATTTAATTTGCACAATGTCTTATCTAGCTTGAAAACTCCAACTTTTTTGATAACTCATCAAAAATCCTTAGAAGGGCTTTCTCTACTTTGGTAGTCTTATCTACAAATATTAACATGCAATATGCTTCTATTAAAGCTTTTTCCAAAATTTCTTAATGGGAACTCATCTTAATGAATCTTTGATAGATTCAACTCTAGCTCATTCCTTGCGATAATAGTTAACACTATTCAAGAATTTCTTATCTTTAATGATAGTGTGAGAAGAATTGAACTCATAATTATATGGTTAAAGATGTTCCATGTTAGTGGTTATTTCACCAATAATTACTACATCAAAATATTATGTAGCTTAAAAGTAGATAAAAACTATAATAACAAATAGAAAAAACAATAATAACACTTGGCATGAATGACTTGAATGTCATATTTTTGCATCACATCATTTAATTAGAAAGAGAAACATCAATTATGAGATAGGTAACCCAAAATTTAAATAAATACAATTATATTTAGAATTAACTATGGTCATTTTCAATTATGAAAGAATGAGGTGTTAGCCTAGTGGTACGAGTCTTATCCTATTAACCCTAGATCACAATGTAAATTCTACTAGGTAGTACTACGTTATAAATGTCTATAAATCTTGAGACATACCTATAGATGAGTAGCAAGACTTTCCTATTGGAATGAGCACAGTGGATAGGATGAGGAAGAATGAAAACTTTGTGATTGAAATTTAGAAATACTTATGATATTTTGAAATCATGTGATGTCATGTGAAATGTACTATGAAATAAGTAAGAAATTGAACTATAAAAATCAATTCATTGTAAAAAATTAAAAATAGCAAAAAAATTTAAAAACTATGAGAACTGCTAACTTCTTTCATTATTTTAGAAAAAAAATACAACAAGCTCTTAGCACAATGAGGTAGTTGTTTTAAGTGCTTCTATAAGTAAAGGAAAAACAAACTTAACTAGAAGTTAAACTCAACATAAATGAGTTAAATTCATCATAACTAACCACTAACTACTAGAAAAAAAATATTTTAAAAAAAATTTACATGAAAATAACTTTTAATAATTAAAAAAGTTTCTAACCCAAATAACATTTTTAAAAAATAATTATTCAACGTAGTAGAAAATAATTCTTACACTACACAATACTTAGCATTCCCTCCTTTAGTGTTGAAATTTGTTTTAAAATAGCTAAATTAGAAACTTGAAAATCTTTCTTCTTATCATCTACTTTGCACATACCAATCATGTTTAAATGATAGTTAATTCGATAATCCTACAATGATTTAGTTAGTAAATCAGCTAATTGATCATTGCTTTGAACATGTGGGGGCTTAATTTTGTCCTTCATTACTTCATGCTTGATAAAGTAACATTTGATGTCAATATGCTTGCTCTTCTTATGAATAATGTGCTTCTTGGACAACTAAAATTAATTTAGAATATTAATCAAAATCAAACATTAATTTAGAATATTAATCATGGATTCCTGCTCTGGGGGGTATCATTTGTGGCACTTGGTAGCTCTGTTGATGAATG
Organism: Gnetum montanum; assembly: GCA_015680685.1. Lineage (NCBI taxonomy): Eukaryota > Viridiplantae > Streptophyta > Gnetopsida > Gnetales > Gnetaceae > Gnetum > Gnetum montanum. Next base: position 14,504 of record MNCI01037567.1, read on the forward strand.
TGGTGTGACATTTACGATGGTAATGTAGCGAAGGGAACAGAGAATGGGGTCCACCATGTTGACGGGCTTGGGCCCACCACTAATGGTGGGACAAATGTAAATGCGGGAATGGAAGTGGAAGCTATGTACGGCTGCGAAGTCGATACAGTGTGCACATGTGGTAGCGTAGCCGTGATTGGCGTATGATGCGCTACAGGGATAGATTGATGAACTGTTTGTAAAGGAATAGTGGTTGCAAACGAAATAGGTGAAACCAGCGAAAGAGGACGTTGATACGTCGAGGAGTTGACATGGCTACCCATTGCAGATGTGACTGTAGGCTGCGAAAACATAGACGTGATCACGAAGGGAGCAGCGATAGATAATGGGTTAGCCTAGAAGAACTAGGTAGGAGGGACAGTAATGGGGTTGGTTTGACCTCCCCTGGTGGTCCTTCAAGGGCCATGATGATCTATAAACCTAGAAGGCCAGATAAGAAATTACTAGTCAACATCCAGCAAACCAAACCTTTCCATGAGCCCAAAATGGCCAGTACTAACACTACCTCTATTGATGGATAGCCCTGCTCATTATTTTAGATCTCCTCCTTCCAACTTAGTGCCACTTGCTACTGATCTCTTGCTCATTGAGCCTCAATGGAACGATAGTCCTAGTAGTCTCGCAAGGGCTGCTAGACGATGGGGACCCTATCTTTCATGACACCCATTCAATCGAACTTCCCCTGGGGCAGTAGGTCCTCCAATCCATGATTCATTCCAAGAATCTAGATGGCTAGGATTTCCAAGGGGATGGAGGATCACATAGCAAGGATGAACGGGATGATTTGGACCATCATCAGGGTAGAGGTAGAGATCCCTATCCTTCTTCTCCATCCTCTCGCTCTCCTTCTCCTTCATCCAGCTCAGGCTCTGATCATAACTGAGGTAGGAGAAAGCGAAAGGACGAGGGCAAAAAGGTTTGGAAGGATCGAAAGGAGGAATGAAAGGAAACACACGAGAAATTGCATGATGCTCACCGGCATGAAAGGAGGGATAGCCAAAATCATCATAGACATCATGGTCCCTAGCAGGACTATGATTTAGATCCCTAGTGTCTATGCTAATACTAGATGGTAAAATCAAAATCAACTAATAAATCAACCCAAATCCTCTAACATAAGTTCCATTATGGTTGATTTATCAGATATTGTAACCCCTTGTGGTCTATCCAAATAATTAATTACTCCAAAAATAAGTAGTAGCACCAAAATTTTAAGGCAAATATTACCACTCCCAACTCAAGGTTATGTATGGAGTACTGTGCTTCATAGAAATCATGGTCCCTAGTGTCTATTTCTCATTGTTGATAGGAAGAAGTAATCCTTAGACAATTCATTTTATGTGAATCCCTTATTATCTCCTAGAAATGTAAAGTAGATACCGAGGAGTAGAAAAGACGAGCCATGTTGTATACATGAGGATACTTCAACTTTGTCATTGTGCAAGGGTGCTAGAACCCTAGAATGATTGTAATATAGGTATACCACAAAATATAGTCTAACTAAAACTTTATAACTCAACATTTTCCACTAGAATCAAACCTATGACTTGAAGCTTTTAAATAAAGAGTCTTACCACTAAATTAACATATCATTGTTACAACTTTAAAATTGTGATTAATGGATTCCTATGTGCTACAAGAATGCCAACTTGTAGCACTAAGTGTTACAAGTTAGTGCATGTCCCCATCTTGGAGATGTTCCCAAAGCCCAAATTTTGGTTGATTTGCTCGGGGAAGTCCTTGATTGATTAATAATAAGGACTTCCCTTATTATTAAACAATACAATACAGTTCATTGCCTCCCATTTACATTGTTTAGTTCTATTTACACTTTGTTTACAATATAGCTCTGTTTACATTTTATTTAAAATTCAGTATGCATTGTTTACAATTTTTGTCACTGTTTGCATTCCCTTTACATCCTATTTACATTATTTACGATAATCCCAGCGTAGCCATAGCTTACGCTCGGGGAAGTCCTTGGTTGATTTACGTGCAGACCATCCAAGGCACTCTACCTTCATTTACTTTTCCAGCTTGCCCTTGGGTGAAGGTAGGGTTAGCTGTGGCTATTCGACGATCTCTCAGTGTCTGTTTCCTTTCCAGGCTTACATTATATGCTTAGCCATGCTCTTCCCATTATGATTGGGAAGTCCCCTTTACCATTGTTTACTTGAATCACTAGGAAGTTAGCTAGATACGACCATCCATAAATAGTGGTGACAATGTCCTCCACTACTCCTAATGGGATAGTGATGGAATGGTTGGGCAAATATAAATTAATATTACTCTTTTCTAGTGGAGGAAAGTTCTAGGCTTTGTACATTTCTTGAGAAATCAAGTTGACACCAGAACCTAAATCCAAAATAGCCTTGCATGGTTCATTTCCAGTGATTTGTACATATATCACTATTCACCATCTATAACCAATGTTTGAAATGGCCATTGAGAACATTTGACCCTTAGGATCAAATGTTGGCAAAATGAACCCTCAAGACCAAAGGTTGATCCAACAAACCCACTGGACAAAGGGTTGGCCACATAGATCCTTGGGACCAAATGTTGGCAAAAGCAACCCTCAAGACCAACTATAGGTAAAACAGATCCTTGGGAGCTTAGGATCAACTACAAAAGTCTATGTCATGGCTAGGCAGTTGATGGTAATGGCATAACCGTGAGAATGTTCTCCTCGAGAGCACGCTCGTTGAGAGCATTCTCATGGAGAGCGCCCTCCTCAAGAGCGTTCTGGCTGAGAATGCCCTCCTCGAGAGCGTTCTCACTGAGAGCGCCCTCTACGAGAGCATTTTCTTTGAGGGCGCCCTTACTTGGTGCTCTCTCTTTGAGGATGCTCTTTTTGAGAATGCTACCTCTCCCCATATATGCTAATTGGGCCAGTTTCAGCCATACCATCTTGCATCCTTATAAATTTCATCAACATGGAAATTGAAAATTCAACTTCAAAGCCCAACTAAGAAAATTACTTTTTTAACCATAAAAAATGTTGAAGACATTATTCCATAGTAATAAATTCTACCTCACATGATGATAGGCTCATATTAGTTTGTTTCTTCATCTTCTAATAAATAAGATTAAGACCATGAAAAATAAAGTAACCAAAAGTTAACTTACAATCATCTACATCTCCTCCCTAATCAACTTAAGAAGCATAAAACTTTCCATATTCATTAATTAACTTAAGGCCAAAATTGACTATTCATTTAACATATCTCAAAAGATGCTTCAAGGCATTATGATGTGAATGCCTTATCCCTTGCATAAATTTTGATAAAAGTGAAGTTGCATATTTCAAATCAAGCCCTCTATGACACAATGATACATCTATATAAGGAAGGATAAACCAATGGAATATCATCTTTCCTTGAAAGCTCCATATTTTAGAGCAATGTAGTTGTAGCAATCTTGGCTTCCTTTAGCTCATACTTTTCAATGATGGCATGTGCATACTTTGATTAATGCATATTCAAATAATCTTGATCAATTTGGATTTCTAAAAGGTATTTAAGGATGACCGTGTCCTTCATCTCAAACTTACCTTTCATATCATGCTTGAATTACTCATTTAATTTCTCAAACATAGTCATAAAAATCTGGTCATCAACATAGAGTGAAATAATGATGAAATCATAACCTTAATTTTTAAAGTACAAGGTAGGCTCAAACATATAACTTCTATAATCATTCTTAAGAGAACATTCATTAATTCTATGAAACCAAGCTCTTGGAGCTTGCTTTAGATTATACAAAGCTTTATACAACTTGCACACCCTATTTTTCTTATCCTTAAACCTCAAAACCTTCAAGATAATAAATATAAATCTCCTCTTCTAATTTTCCATTAAGAAATGTAGAATTAACATCCATTTGATATATTTTTATATGTTTGTGAGCAACAAGGGAGACTGTAAGATTAATAATCTCAAATCTAGTTATAGGAGCAAAAATCTCATCATAATTAGCATGTTTCTTTTCAAGAAAACCTCTTTCTACAAGTCTAGCCTTTGTGCAATAATTTTACCAACATCATTGTATTTGGTTTTGAAGATCCATTTGATGTCAATGAATTTCTTCCCTTTTGGCCTATCCACTAATGTCCAAGTTTTATTTCTTGTAATAGAACTTATTTTCTTTTTCATGGCTTCAATCCAAACTTGAGATTTTAGAGCCTCCTTGACATTTGAGGGCTCATGTACAAGAGTAGAATATGCAACATGAGCAATGGTTTAACTTCTTATGATTGTTATGTTAAAGTTTCTATCCAACATTTAAGAAGGTGGGCGGTTTTTTTTTCACCCAAATTCTTAAGCTATACTCTTTCTTCTTATCATGATCAAGCTTATGAAACTCATCAAAAGCTATATTTAATTCATCAAATACAACATTTCTAGAGTAATACCACTTCCTATCAATGGAATAAAAACATATATATCCATATGTTTTTGAATCATAACCACATAGCAATCACCTTTTGCCTATATCACCCAACTTATCTATCAACTAATTTGAAATCTTGACATAACAAATACAATCAAACATCTTTAATTGAGATAAATTTGGAGGCTTACCATAAAGTAATGGATAAGAAGTCTTCTCTACATTTGACAAGGTAATCAACCTATTGAGTAAATAGGTTGCTGTGTGGATTGCCTTATGCCAATACTCATTCAAAATTAAGGCATGTTTCAACAAATATCATTCCATCTCCTATAAGATATCATTGTTCTTTTCTTCTATGCCATTACTTTGGGGTGAATACCCACATGTGATTTATTTTTCTACTCCACATTTAGCACAATAATCATAGAATTCATTTGAAATAAATTCACTAACATGATTTAACCTAATTACCTTAATCCTCAAACCAAACCTATTCTCAATAAGCTTCTAAAAATCCTTGAACGTAGGAAATACTTCATCCTTAAAATACAAATGATAGAGGAGTTCTATGCCTTAATAAACTTCAACAAGACTCATCTCCCAACTTCCAAGTAGATTTATCTTAGAAAACTAAAACAACATAATGAAATGGAGAAAATATTTCTATATTAATAAAACTCTTAAAATATAGAAAACATTCATCAAAGATAAGGAGCCAAGCTCAACTCATAGCTCTCCAAAGGATCTTATATGCCACACTTGTTCCATCTCAATCCTAAATTTCTTACCATTGATTCAAAGATCAAGACAAAACACTTATAAGAGATTCTCTTAACCTATCTCAAGTGCTCTGTTGTGTCTCTCACTTAATTTCTTTCACAAGCTCTCTTTCCTTATGATCTCTCTCTCTCTCTCTCTCTCTCTNCTCTCTCTCTCTCTCTCTCTCTCTCTCTCTCTTGCTCATGGTTTGGATGATCATTCCAAAAATGATGAATTACATTAATATTTATGGACAACCAAAAAATAAGAAACCTAGAAATATTTCCTCAACTCAACTTGAAGTTCTTTAGATGTTTTCCAATTCTTCTTATCTTCTCCTTATCTATTTTCATTTTTAACATCTTGTTTCTACTATTTTCCAAATTGGGATAGGTGTTTTTGAAAGTTTTCCCAACTATATAGGTCATCTTTGATCTTGGAAAGATGTCTTCTATGTCAACCCACCCCTTGGATAAGAGCTCTTCTATTTTTGGAAGACATCTTCTCCTAGGCTAAGATGTCTCCTGTCATGGCAAGACATCTTACCCAAGACATCTTCTTATTTGCGAAGATGTCTCCTCCAAGACATCTTCTTCCTAGATAAGATGTCTTTCTAGAAGCTTTTCCATTTTAGGAAGGCATCTCATTTGACTTCCAAACATCTTCTGTCATCTCTAGGTCTTAGCCAAGATGTCTAGTCTTCTAAGATATCTTCTTCAAGCTAAAAACCTACAAAACATACTTTTAGTGTAGAATAACAGGACTAGGAAAGGTGTCCCTACACTAGCTCTTCCACCCTTAAAAATGGCATGCTTCATGTTCATTCACAAGCTAGAAGACATCATATCCCATGACTTACAGCAATCACACTTAGCACAAAAATTTAGACTCAATACATTAGATACATAAGAATGAGTATTATTTAAGGTTTTGGTTTTGAGCTTCTTTTAATCATGAGGGCTAGTCCTCATACTCCATCATGCTTTCCTTAATTAAGCATATTCTTGAAATGATTCCCTTGCATTCCCATTATAAATCAATCCTACACAAAAGTGACACAAGAATATAGAGAAAAATATTTATTAACATAAATCCATGGAGTATGCCTCCTTGACCTATGCCCAAACAACAATGGAATTTTTCCATTTGCTACCAACTAATCTTTCTTATTCTTCCAACATCCCTTTGCTAATACAAATCCTAGCCTAGAAATCACACAAGTGCTCAAAAGCTTCATCCAACATAGTACTATTATCAAAACCTAAGTTTTAACAATAGAAAAATCAACCTTCTTCTCATTCATATTATACTCCACATAATTAGTAATAGCATCTATATCAAATGTAGCCTCTTCAGCATCAAAGAAAATTTCATCATCACAAATAGCATTCACCGTTACAATATCATTACAACTAGGAAGTGTTATGGAAGAATTTATATGGCCAACCTCACTATCAATAATAGTTCACAACAACCTACACTTATGATTTTCTTGCCTCACAGTCAAACTATTATTTTCACCATCAAAGATAGCCTTGTTATCATAATTCCATAGTTTACCAAATATGAGATCTAAATAATCAATGGCAATACATCACAAAGGATTTAATCATGAAAACTTCAAATGGAGTAATCAATATGATACTATTCCTTAATTTTTTTATGGATTAGTTTGAGGAATTGTAGCTAACTAAAATGACTTCACCACCTTGGAAGAAATCCCATTTTCTTATGCTCCATCATCAATGAGCACACTCAATGAATAACAGTTAACATCACAAGGAGTTCTAAATAAACTATTCCTTATAACATCCTCATTGGTATTAACATATCTAACAAAAGTACAACTATTCAATTCACTTTGTTCACCAATGTGTAAAGGGTCATGTTCACATGCCCTCTTTGAAGATTCAAGTTCATCCCCTTCTATAATTTGAATTTCCCTACCCCCAAAGGCATTCCTCTTTGACTTTTTGCATTCCCATTGTTTATGACCTATTCACCATAATTATAACATGTATCCTTACCATGATCTTTACCTCTTGGAAATCATTTCATTCTTCTTTCCCTCCTAGGAGAAGTAGACTCACTTTTCTTCTTCTCTAGCTTATCTTTACCATCCTCCTTAGATGAATTCCTTGACTTATGAGCAACGTATTTTTCATCCCTTTTCTTTTGATCTTTATCCTTCTCTAAGTTGAACTTTGTGATTTTTATTTGATCCTTGAGAGCAAAATCATAGGCTTCATCAAGAGTATCAAGCTCATACAATGCTAATTCTTACTTATATTGCATACTTAATCCACTAATGAAGTTAAAAGCTTACTCAGACTCAATCCAATTAACATCAACCATTTTCAAGGCTTTACAAAATTTAACATAAAAATCTTTTACCTCTTAATATCCTCATCTGATAAATTTTAGCTTCTTGAAGGCTTCATGATGGAAGGATGTATTCTCAAACTTTTTCTTTAGCATGAATTCCATGAGTTTTCAACTTTCAATAGGTCTTCCATTTTATTCAAGGTATTTGAGACATTTCTTATTCCATCATTTAGCTACCAATCCTTCAAGTTTTCTCTCAATAGCATGAATCATTATCTCACTAGAAAGTTGCTCGAAAAGAAAGTACTAATTCACCATTCTAAGCTAAGAAACAAAAAAATTTGTGCCCTCAACACCTTTAAAGATAGAAATATCCACATTAGAAAATCTTAAAGCGCTTCTTAATATCTTTACAAACCTTTTATCATCATTTTCTTTATTAATATGAAAAAAAGGAAACCTTGACTCCTATCTTTAAGCTTTAGTCCCTTCTCTCCTTGGAGTTCTTTCATCATTTCTTCCTCTTGCTCCTTGTAGAGTTGCAAAAGGATTCTCATCTTCAATCTTCTCTTCACTTCTTCTTGAAGCTTCTCCAAAATCTTGATGTTTAATGATCCTTACCTTGGGAAGAACTTCTAACATTTTAGCCAAAAAAATCCTTAAAGAAGTCTTTAAGCTCTTGAATCTCTTGTACAAGATCTTGATTATTCTTCTTCTTAGAAGAGGTACCAAAAAGAAATCTTAATTCAATATAAGTGTAGATTCCTCAAAACCAAATGTAGATGTATGCATTCCTCTAAACCTTCACTATGATACCAATCTAGTGAAGGGATGCTATGTCTCAATAGACCCCAACAAGACCCATTTTCAAACTTCTAAGTAGATCTAGCTTATAAAATAAAAATAACATAATGAAATGAATAAAATCTCCCTTATATTAACAAAACTCTCAAAATATAGAGATCATAACTCTCCCAAGTATCTTAAAGGCCACAATTATTCCCTCTAAATCATCAATTGGTCACCATAAATCTAATGCTTAAGAAAAGATAGTTATAAGAGATTCTCTTAACCTCTCTTAAGTGATCTCCCTTACCTCTCATTGAATTTCTTGCACATGCTCTATTCTTACACAATCTTTCTTTTCTTAGAAGCTCTTTCTCGTATTCACAGTCTAGATAATCATTTCAACAATGGTGAATTACATCAATATTTATGTACAATTGGAAGAAAAGAAACCTATAAATCTTTCATTAACTTAATTTGATGTTATTTAGATGTTTCCCAATTTTCTTCATTTTCCATATTGTTTTGGTTGTTTCTTGAATTGGAATGGGTGTTTTAAGAAGTTTCCCTAGCTATACAAGTCATCTCTGACCTTGGAAAGATATCTTCTATGTCAACCCAGCTCTTGGGGAAGAAATCTTCTCCTAGGCTAAGACATCTCTTGTCATACCAAGACGTCTTCATGTTTAGGAAGATGTCTCCTTCAAGACATCTTCTACCTAGATAAGATGTCTTTCTAAAGACTTTTTCATTTTAGCAAGACATCTCCTCTAACTTCTAGACATCTTCTATCATCTCCAGGTCTCATCCAAGATGTCTCCTATCCTTCTAAGATATCTTCTTCAAGCCTAAAACCTACAAAATGCACATGTAGGGTAGAATAATAGGATTAGGAGAGGTGCCCCTACACCAAAAAAAAAACATATGACCAAGCATGGCTAGAAAAATTATCGATAATTACCAAAAAAAATATCTTCTTCTATATATTGTAGTTGTGGACATAAGTTCAACTACATACACATGCAAAAGTTCTAGTGGATGTATCTTCTTATTTATATGAGTTGCAAGAGAAAAGACTTTTTTCTTGACTTTAAGACATGTGTCATAAACTTCATTGGCAAAAATTAAAACCTTTAAACCAAAATTAGCCTTGAATTTAATCAAGTTCACAATGTTTTTATAGGAGGCACGCTCAAGACTCTAATGCCACAATCTTGCCTTTTCAATCTTAGCTATAAATGCAAACTTTTTATTAACATGATTCCATATAAAAGTGGTTTCAAGATAATAGATTTGATTTTTGAGTCTTGGAAGTTTCCCTTTTCATCATCTGACCAACTAAAAGCAAAGAATTAGATAATTTGAAAACATAGAAAACACCATAGACTTGTACTTGACTTCCATCTTTAAGAGTAATATAAAAATTTCCAATTTCTTCATTCTGAATCTACTCACCATCATCAAATTTGATTGTGCCCAACTTTTCATTGGGCTTACACTCAATAAAAGCCTCTTTATGAGGGGTCATGTGGTTTGAATAACCACTGTCAATGATCCATTTACTTGAAGCAATATTATCAAACATTGTGAGTTATACAAAATTTAAGTTATCTTGATAATATATAACTTATTTTCCTCTATCTTATGATGTAATATTTTCTCCTTCTTAAGTATCTTGAATTGTGAGATTTTGAATACTAGTCCTCTTTCAACATCTTTCTTCATAATTCCCTTTCTTACCACAAAAGGTGCACCATGGAACTAATGAAGATGGTGCATCTTGATCTTCATTTGGTTGAAAATTTGTCCTACCACCTCTATAATCTTCTCTTTCTCTAGAAAAATTCTAAAAACCTCTACCTCTTGGCTAAAATCCTCCTTTCAAATTTTAAGAACTTGTATCATTTAATTACCTCTCTTCTCTTGAATTGTTAAATCAACCTCCCCCTCTTCTTCTTCTAGACAATATTCTACATCTTGAAGGGATTGGCTTTGTAACATAAGCATTCTCATTTGGATCTAAAATCTTTAATTCTTCTAAAGTCTTCAAACTTATAATCAGCTCATTGATTGTATAGATGAAGAGACATGATATCCCATTCCTAGATGTCATGACAATCATCAAATATATGTTATATTAGACATTATGCATAAGACGATAATATACCAAACATCAAATATATGTAACATTCAACATTACGCATGAAGGAAATAACAAAGAAAGTGCAAGAAAGAGAAAGAAAGGAATGTTTTATTGACAAGGAATGTTGTCTCTAGATCAAGTTCTGAGAGTGTTCCTTAGGATTTTCTTCCTTCAACATCTATCCCTTAGAGGCAATCCAACACTACCACCATTGTTAGGACTATTATTGGCTAAAAGAGATGGCCAGTCCACTTCTTGTCTCGCTTCACCCAATTCCTATGACTTTCCTATACTAACTTTGCCACTCCATGCCTGGCATGACCTCTAAGCCCAAGTATAAATGCCTTAGGTCAAACCCCCAAAGATTACCTCAAGAGAAATGTCCATTATTACAATGCACCTTTGTTATAGTAGGAATAATACTTGTTATGAAGAGACATCATCTTCATTAAGCATCAGCATCATTGGAAATGGATATGTGACAAGAGATCTTTTGTCTAAATAATAATTTTAATGAGGAGGAGAATCTATAATCATTATAAAGAACTTGAATCACCTTATTTACCTTCTATTGCATTGTAAGACTACAATTGTACTCATCCAAATTTCTCAAAACAATGTGAAGACTATCAAAAAAATGAGAGAGATACTCTCCTCTTGTAATTCTCAAATTATAAAACTTGATCTTGTATTTCATTTGCTTTAACTTCATGTTTACCTCATTACCTTTGTACTCTTGTTATAACGTGTTCCAACAAGACTTAGATATGTCCCTAGTAATTATTCCAACTTTACTTGCCTTCAAAATACTAGTAAAAATAATCATCTTGATAAATGAATTAGTCTTCCTATCTCTTCTAAGCTTGTTCCTTTTCTCTCTCATCATTAGATCTAGAGGCACAATAAAACTAGGCTCAACATACTCCCACATTTCATCAACTTGGAGGGATTTTAGTAGATATCACCAATAAGTAAAATCTTGAGTGTCATTAAAAATAATAGAATACTTCAAGATGTATTTGATTCTTTTGCTAGCCATGATAATGAATTAAAAGCTTCAATACCAATTTTTGAAATAATTGCAATAGACAGGATGATGATGAATGAAAGCTTTGTGGTTAAAATTAATAAATACTTATGATATTATGAAATATTGTGATGTCATGTAAAATGTAGTGTGAAATGAAACTAAAAAGTTGAGAAATTTAACTATGTAAATCAAATCATTAGGAAATTCATTATGAAAAATTAAAACTAGAAAAAACTTTAAAAATATGAGAATTGCTACCTTTTTCCATTATTTCACAAAAAAAATTACAACAAGCTCTTATCACAATAAGGAAGCTCTTCAAACTACTTCTATAAGAAAAGAAAAAAAAACTCAACTAGGAGTTAAACTCATCATAACTAATCACTAACGTTGCAATCAAAAAAATTGATCATTGGAAAAATTGATGGATCTAGTGCAGTACCCTCAACGTTGAATCCCTAGGGCCTCCAAAAAAAATGGGATTTAGGGTGCCCCAGCCAATCTAGTAGATCAACTAAGTACTTACAAAATGCAAATAAAATGAATAATGTAAATTATAATGAGAAAATTATAGATTTAGAATAGATAAAAAAATGTAGATTGCACATAAAAATGAAACTTTAAAAAATTTATTAAAACAACAAAGGAGGCATTCCAGAAATTTGTACAATAAATGCCCATGAAAAAGCAAAGGAGGGTTTGCTAAGGTAAGAGTTCAAGGCTTGCTGAAGCTAATGTGATTTGCTCCATGATTTGGATAATAAGCCAATCCTGGTGCATTTGAATCTTCTCTACTACAAACTATAGATCTACAATCTAGGTTACTACTGGGGGATGAGAAAAGTGACAAATTTGGTGCCAACTTTGCTTAGAACTGGGGGTTGGGAGACCTAGAAATTTAGGGTTGACACCAAAAGTTCAAAAGTCTCTAGGCTATGATGCTTCCACACTAGGGTTCAAGAGAATGCAAACGTGGAAGATTGCAATGGCTCTTGAGTGCTGGAAAATGCCCAAGTGTGGAACGCAAAAGTGTGTGTGTGTGTGTCAAAATGTTATTCAACTGCAAAAATTTTGGAACCTTGAGAAAATTCCTAAATGTTGAAAGATTTTGGAACCTAAAAATGGTGTTTGAGATTGGTTTTTATAGGTCTCAGGCTGAGAATGAGGCTTCAAAATGGCTATGATTAGGCTGAAATTTGGTTGCACAAGGCTGCAAACTAGCTATAATTTGGCTACAAATTCTTGCCTGGTATAGTTGAGATGGGTGCCCAAATTTGGGGTGTTACCATATATAGTAAGTGCCTTCCCCCATGGCCATTCCATTTACTATAAATAGTAATAGGAGCACATCTTCCATGTTGGAGATAGGTCTTCCATGCTAAGCCTTCTACCATCCTTGTTGAAATGGCTTATCAATGTTGAAGTACATTGAGTGCTAAAATTTGGCTTTTGTGGCTTCCACACTAGGGGCATGTAGTTTTCACATTGGGGGGTAGGGGGCAAGTTTTCAAGCTAAGGGAAAACACCACCCTCCCACCCCACTACTCCACATTGAGGATAGGTGAGATTTACCCCCTACAAGTGGTTCCAGCATAGAAAAATGTATATCCCCCACAAAACCCATCAAATTACCATTTTTTGCATTTCAAAAGGTAATTTTGACAACACCCCCTCCCCCTCCCCCTCCCTAAACCCAAATATAGACACTAGGTGACTTTTTTTAATTAGGGAATGAGGCTTTGACCACTTATGAGGCATTTTTCAACCCCAAAAGTATGGAATATGTGAGATTGCCCCTCATGGATTATAATCTTCACATTTACAATGAACGTTTGTCTCAAGTCTCACAGGGTGAAAGCTACATGATGAAAATTGACTATAATATATAAAATTTTATGGTGTTTCAACTAACTATTGGAAAAATTTATTTAAAAAAAAAAACCTTATATGAAAAAAATATTTTAATAATTAAAATAATTTCTAATCCAAATAAATTTTTTTAAAAAAATTATTCAAAGTAGGAGAAAATAATTTCTATACTACATTATACTCAACATTCCTTATGCCCAACCATATGAATCATAAGCATGTACACATTATCATGTCAAATTCCTTCAACACCTTCTACCTAAGTGACCTATGTCCTAGATAGTAAAACATGAGGTTACTGGTCAATGTCCTCCTAATCATTACTTGTGTTAACTTCATCAGTATGACTATGTGATTAAGATGTAAGATATTTATATTTATAATTTTTATTATTTTCTATCTATAAAAATATTAAGGAAGAAAGTAGTTGAAATATTAAGCTTTAACTAATCAATGAATAAACTATCCTAAATGTAGAGTATTTATTCCCACTTTCTCTAAACATACTAAACTTACACTAACAACACTAGGTTACCAAGTATTTACTACTGGGTATACCAAGTATTCACTACTAGGATTACCCAGTGTTAGTATGTTATGCTTGAAGTAGTTGTACTTACATTACTATGGACTTAAATATTAAGCATTGAAGTATAGAAACATAAACCGCATGTGAAGTCAAATTCTTGAAAGCAAACTTAGAGAAAAATCTTGATTTTGTTTCTAGTCATGCACTTGTGTCCAAGTACATCTTTCATTCAAATAAAAATTGTGTACAATTAATTCTATCTATGCTATAGTAACTAAGAGGAAAATTATTCTAAGTTCTATGGTAGAAAATTGCAAGATTTTGGCTACTAGATTAAGAAAATATGCCATAAATGTTGCTATTATGTGCATTTATATAGGCTTCATAAAGATTAGTGTCAATGGACATGTACCTATATGCATTCAAGAATGAGTCAATAGGGATGCAACGACAAGGCTATGTTGATAGACATGCATCGACACAACCAACTTATTGATGCTTTATCATACCCCCACAACTGACTAAAAACCTATCCTCAAGTAAATAAAATGAAATCAAGTTTTACACCAAAACTGAAGAAGTATGGAACTACTAACTGACTATAATAAACAAAACAACTCATGAGTGTCATTTTAACTTATACTTTATATGAATACAAAATTTATGCAATGCACAAAGAATATGGATACTTTGACAAAAATTAGTAACTACCAACAAGATGAATGAAGATAAAATAAATTCTTCACACCCTAACTAGAGGTGGCAACTTCTATGGTGCAAATAATCCTTATCACTAGCAACTTCTATGGTGTGGAGGGTCCTTAATCACATTTCTACTCTATTGGAGGCCTAGGCTACCCTACTAATACTACTACTATTGAAATCTTGAAGGCATCAAAAAGTGCCTTCATATTTTCTTCCTTACTTCATTGATCACGAATGGTTTAGGTCGCTTTGCCTAGATGAGCTAGTGTCAATATGTTCCATAGGCACAATAGTATGACAAACATCTCTTTCATATTGATAAACTAGCCAATGAATTATTTACATTCAAAGTCAAAGGTATGGATGAGGTTTTGTAGCTCTTGATACTCACTTATTCTTCTAGAAATGTTCTTAACAATAGATCTTTCAATGGTGAACTTTCTTTTAAGAACTTTAAGCTCTAGGTTAATCACTTCAAACTTTTTCTTGGTCTTCCTATGAGG
This sequence comes from Gnetum montanum, assembly GCA_015680685.1. Classification (NCBI taxonomy): domain Eukaryota; kingdom Viridiplantae; phylum Streptophyta; class Gnetopsida; order Gnetales; family Gnetaceae; genus Gnetum; species Gnetum montanum. Next base: position 29,587 of record MNCI01037567.1, read on the forward strand.
CTTAAACTTTGTCTTATAGAAAAGGTAGGAGCTAGCCACCTACTTTTCTAACTCCAATATTAGCATTCCTACGGTTAGCATTACTAGTTTTGTACATCATAGGTTGGAAAGTTATATCTACTTAGTTATATCCTTGATCTGCAACTTCTTTAGATGGATTTCTACTTGGTTTTAGGCATTGAGACTATCAAATATAGGCTACCATACATTGCCTCTTTGCTAGAGTTGTTGGAGGGCCTCATTCATCTTCATCTTTGATAACTTAATTTCTTTTTCATTAATTTCTTTTAGCAGCTAAACCTACTCCCTGTAGTGATGTTTAACATGTTCATATTTTAGAGCCTCATTCTTTTAGGTATTAACCTCAATTATGGCCTTTTGGTAAAGGGTACAAACGTCCTCCATCAAGAGATTTCTATTCTTCATAGCCAACCTTCTTAAGTTTAGGTTTACCTTGGAAAGTTTTTCCTATTACTTGTGAACATATTCAAACATCTAGTCCTTCTACTACTCAGCATTTCATAGGCAATGATTATCTTAGGTTAGCACAATATTCTCTTTTTGAACCTATTGAATATCATGACTAGAAGAATTCATCATTTCCTCCAACATTAACATATCAATGATCGTCATCTCCATGGCATTCTTAGCCTCCTAATGTTTTTGCTAATTTTTTTGGAAAGCTTCATCTCTAGTGAGCTCCAATCTAAGAATGGTAGGATTTGATAAACTAGCTTTGAGTTTTATAACTTTGGCAATCAATGATTGGTTTCTAATGATGGCCTCTTGAGTTACACATTTATGATCAACACATTACCCCTTGTTTCTAGTAGTTGTGACTAGGTAGTAGAAATTTCTTTTAGGAGGTTAAAGATCTCTAAAATTGGTTATTCGGCTCCCACCAGTCACTTCAATACTTCCTTATGCTAGGTTATGTTCATCCCTCTACTTCCAACTCCTATTGATGCTTATACATATGCCATGGCAAAAACATTAGAAGTACTTAAGGTTTTCCCAATTCAATTTGCTACCATATTTGTTGCTATCTCCTAGCCCTTATGTGGTATTCCCAAGACTATTGCTCCCTCACCTACTTCTAGCATCATAGAGAAGGCTACTGCATTTCCAAAGATTTTGGAATATTCTTGTCCTGGAATCAACACAGTGATTGAAATTGAAATGAATACAAGCCTAGTTTCTTTATGAGGAAAATTGTAGGATCATCTCAACATCAAGGCAACTGATGGTTCTGTCACATTTTTTTAAGTGTCTTATGGTTAATTTGTATACAAAAGATTCTCCACCACCTTTGAAGGGCTATTGTTTTAGTTACTATTTTCTAAGTTCTCTTAGATTTTTAGTAGCTGCTAGCATTTCTAATAACATTTCTAATGCTACAAGTGGTGATGGTGATGATTGCTCCTCCTCTTAAAGCTTGGCAAGTTCTTTATCTTTTATCATCTCATGTTATGATGTGATAGGATCTCTACAAATCACACCATTAGAGTAGCAAGCTATCCTGAAACACCACTAAGAAAATTCATGTTGTAATTCATAATCTTTATCATTGAACTTTAGGTAGAATTTTGTTGTAAAATGTAAGGTTTGTAGTTCACTAGCTATAATCTTTCATACTTTAACTTTCTAAGGCTAAAAAATGCCTCACAAGTTGTCATTGCCTCACTTCCCAAGTGGAAAATGTTATGTCATGTATGTACTTGGACTTGGAAAGGCTGAAAATGCCTTTGCAATTATCAAATTTGAGTTTTTCATGGTTTTTATATTAATTAAAATACTTACTACACTAGAACCACTAGTAGCCCAGTGTAGGAATTGTTGGGCTTTGATTTTCATAGTAAGGCCAGCATAGTTTTTATGGGGCCAAGCATATCTTTCCCAAGGCTAGCATATTTTTGGTGAAGCTAGTGTATTTTTTAAAGCCAACATACTTTTTATAGCTCCCAATGTATTTTTAATGGGCTTTGTGCATCAAACTTACCAAATATAAAAAAATACATTAGAGTTGATGGCTTGTCATAATTGCAATTTGTAGCAATCTTTCAACAATCATGGCAAAAAATTTGTAGCACCAAATTAAACACCAATAGCTTATTCAAACTAAATTTCAACACATTGAAGAGACTTTTTGGAAAATTTTCATTTGGCTGAGCATAGAGACTCTTAGAGCATTGCATAGTAGTAAAAAGTATAACAACCATCCACCATTCCAACATTTAAATGAATTATATCTATATCAAAAAACTAGAAAGGATCCTTGGGAGCACCACTTTCGAGCATTTGAATTGTGGAGTTCATTGTAGGACACACTCTACCAACCTCACCAAACTTCAAGCATCTCTCACATAACTCTTTGTGTATATTAAGCACAAAACTTGTACTCTCTTAAACATTTGTATCTATAACATTTTATTCTTTTAATAAAATTTGTAGTTCATTTGCTTTTTGCAATTTTATTATCCCATTTCTCTTGGTAAAATCTGCATTTTATATTAAATTCATTCATACCATTTTTATAATTCCTATGTTCTTGAGTGATCAGCCAAGCCATCTAGGATGCTACAAATTTCTTTTTTGAGGTCCATGGGATTTAGAGTTAAACTAATTCATTTGGAATTTTTGAGTTTCTAGCACTAAATTTTTTAGGTGTTACAATTTCTGGTGCTAGAAAGAAGGCCTCCACCCAAGTCCTTCATCAAATCCTACTCTACCCTACACAAAACAAATTTTTAAAACTTAAAACTCTTAAAATTTACATTAAAATATTCCTAGAAACCAATGCAACTACCCATTCTATTGTAGTTTATAACCATCATATTTATTATAGTCAATTTGGATGTTGCTATAAATTTCATAGCAATTGCTGGATTTTTGAAGGCCAACATATTTTCTTCAATAATCTATAATATTTATTTTTCTTAAAACTTGGCCTTTGGATTTTCCAAATGCCAGCATATCTATTATAGCCTCCACCCTCTTGTAACCATACAAATTTTTCCATTGGGCTTCTCTTGCAAGCCTAGCATAGTTTTTCAAAGCCAATTTATTGTTGCTCAACAAAACTAGTTTACCTGCTATCACCAAAAGCCAATGTGCCTTTCCCAAGATACCTAATGTATCTTTGGATAAATCACCATATTTCTTATCACCACATTAAAAGCCAATGTAATTTTTTTCATAGGAAAAATATACCAATGTATTTTTCACAAGGTAAACCAAAATTATCTTTCTTGCACCTAGTGTATTTCTTACTAGAAACCTAGCATATCTTTTTTTCTTCATAGCCAAAACTAGTGTATTTCCTGCAAATACCAATGTATCTTTTCACTGCAGGTTGGGTGGAGTGAATACACTACTAACAAAAACCAAAACGCCACAAAACTTTCTTTAACATTATTTTACATCAAATTTTTCCAGTAACCAGTTGTAATGCAAGCCTCTGTTCCTTGCACTCCATGACTTAAAATTTTTAAAATTTATTTATTTTTATTTTACTAGAACATTGCATAGCACTTTCACTATTACATGTACTACACTTGTAGTTGTAGTTTAATCATTCTTCATAACTAAAACCATTTATACATTGGGTAGTTCAACGTGTTGGAACTTTTAATTTAAAATTAAATCAAACATCTAGTTCATGTCCTTTAGTAAGTCAACCATGTTGCCAATTAACTTAACCAAGATGGCCTCAAACTAGGATGTCATACACATGTACAACCCTAAGGACCCAGCTATTGTTGAGTGTAGGTAATCGGTCAAGCAAAAGGGACAAATCCTAGACTTTACCATTATAAATGAAGACTATTATAATTTCATATGCACTAAAATCCAAGTTAGCTTTCTCATTTCATGCATTAAGTCTGAATCTAAGCTTGAATTTGAGTTAATATACAAAAATGGAAAGGAGTACATTCCTCCCCCTTATGACAAATTTAGGCTAACTAACATCCATATGTGCATACTTACCCAACTAATTAAGATGGATGAATTAAGTGAGGAGGTTAACATAGAGAGTCACCATGAAGAGCATAATGAGTTTGAGGCCAAACTAGAGCCTAATAACTTCATAAGAAGCCTTTTCTAACAACAGGCTCCCTAAGCCTCTATGCCTAGTTTAGTCTTCCTTACCTCTTCTATGGGGTAGATACCTCAAAACTCTTCTTCTCATGCTTATCCAATCATTTTTGAGTAAACACCCATCATAGCCATCCACTAGGCACAAGCCATGCCTCATTCAACCTCACTTTTTTTATACATTTCATTCACTATGCAACCCCGCTCTATGTGGCCATCACCCATGGTGTTCACCATAGCTCATTCTTTTTCCATCCCTGTGGGCCCCTTAATGGGATCTCAAGTGATCCACACATCACATACACTATTTTCCCCATTTATCCCCTAGATACTAGCATACACATCTTTCTCATTATTTAATCCCCTTACAATGATGATCACTCAACCTTGGCCATCCTTACCATTGTCCATCCCTAGGCCATAAGCCTTTCAAATTACTCCACAACCTTTTGTACAAAGTCCCCAACCTACTATAGTTCCTTAAGGCTTGGTTTAGACCTTCCAAATGATCTAATACTTCACAAAAGAGCTATGCAAGCTGAAATCTTTAACCTCACATATAGTCAAGGTAATGGGCTTTTACCAAGATGATTCCATCAGTCCAACTATCCCACAAATCACTCTTCCCCCAGGAATTCCCACACAAAAGTTCACTAAATATAATAGTAAAGGTCATTTCACTGCATACCTTACCACATTCCATTTCAAATGTCTATTACTACAAGCTTGGCCTCACACAATCATGCAGATATTCCCTATGTTCCTTACCGAGAAAGCCTTAGATTGGTACCACACATTGCCTAGAGGATCTATTACCTCATTAGAAGACTTGATTTTACAATTGTGAATCATTTCAAGTACAACTTGATGAAAATAAAATAGGAGCCTCTTGAACCTATCTATAAGTTCATCTACTAACGAAATGCTCTACTTAACAAGATTCTTGAGCCTATAGCTAAAATCCATTATTCGAGCCATTTTCAAGAAGGCATTCAATGATTTCCTCAAGTATAAACTATATTATTTAGATCTACAGTTCCTTATCCAGGCTTTCTCACAAACTAAGAACATAGAGAATGTTGTTGAGGCCAACCATAATCCTACTTATGTAACATAGAAAAATCAACACACATGGAAGAATAAGGAGAGGGGGAAACAAAACCATGTAGTTGTGGCCATTATGACCAAAGAGAACAAGATACATAGGGACTAAAAATGAGTCAACCCAAGGCCCCTACCACAACTAACCAAACATCAATATTAGGGGCCTTTACCTAAAATCATAGAAGGCCTAACTTCAAGAGAGAAAATCAATTGAAGTATACTATGTTTCCATTGAAACCATCAAAGCTCCTTAAGCAATTACTCAAGAGTGGCCAAATCCAATATAAACAAATGACTTAGAATATCTACAAGAGGCATGATCAATTATGCAAAATCACTTAGGACTCCACTATAGTAACCAAGGATGATCCACTAGTACCTAAGTACTTCAAAATTGACCAATTTTATTACTATCATCAGTTTCCAAGTTATGCGACTAATTTCTATTTAGCCTTGAAAGATGACCTACAAAAGATGATAGATAATGGAGATCTAGTGCTTCATGACTCCAATATATTTAGGCCACAAAACCAATCAAAGTAGGTGTACAAAGACCTATTGAATGCTAATAATAGCCCATACATGATTGTGGCATTCAACATCATCAACAACCCTAGACCTACTAGGAAGACATTTGTGATTGGAGTACCTCCTCATGATGAAAGGGATCCTTCAACTTCACCTAGCTCAAGGACTCTTTTTCTTGTAAGGATATCATCACTAGCATCTCCTAGAGAACTCTACATCATTAGAGTACCCCTTCTCATTACAACCAAAACTACAATCCAAACCAATCAATGTCCTCCCGTAGTGGCCAATACAACGACTTCTTCATAGCCCAACAACAAAACAATGTAATAAGTCTACACCAAAAATCAAGGCCAAAGACAAGCAAGTAAAGGCTTGGAAGGAGGTGGGCCCACTGAATCCTACACCCATTTTAGCCATTCCTATGAGCTCTAACACTCAAAATGTCTTGAATACTCAACCAAGGGGAGAATCAAAACAATAAGAAAAAGGGAGGAAGCTAAATTGCAAACCTTGAAACATGAAGTTTGCATCCTGGGATGAATGGAGAAAGTAAAAGTCAACAAAAATGATAAATTAATAGCCAGTGACAAAGACTTCCCCAACACCATGGAAAAGGTGAAACAATATTTAAAATAAAAGAACACTTCGTTAAGCCTGTAAAACCTGGTAATGACCTCTCTTGCTCATTGGAAATTTCTATTAAAGATGTTAATCTAAATTCCTGTTAGTGATGATATACCTACCAATGAAGAGTCCCTCCACACAATGATGGTACCACCCTCACCTAGGGAAGAAACAAAGTCAACTGCACTAGTGTTTCATGATAGCAAAGTCAAAATCAACCCCTAGGATGGTAAGACAATAAGGTCTCCTCTCTTCATAACTATAAGGGTTGGGCAATACAAGGTTCACAGGGTGCACGTTGACAATGGAGCAATGACCAATGTTATATCTTACACTATTTTTGAATCGTTATACCTAGTGGAACACATACAAAACACTCATTCTTCTACTTGAAATCCTTTAATCGATCATGGGTTATAGTAAAAGACTTGATCTTTTTAGGCTTCATAGTAGGGAAGTAATTTTCCATAATAACCAAATTCTTGATGGTGGAAGAGATACCATTATTTAACCTCATCCTAGGAAGGCCTTGGCTAGCTTAATTACAAGACATTTCCTCTCCCATCCACAAAGAAATTTACTTTCCATATGAGAAAGGTGAAATAATTATTCAAGGTGACAATGTAGTTTCCTTGGCATCCAATAACATTAACATAGAGAAAGGGTCCAAAGTGGAGTTTTAAGAAGAAACTCCTACTATTAAGAACGAAGTCGAGAAGCTTGATAGAGTAGACCAAGCCTAAACTAACAACAATCAAACCATTAATGCACCATGGGAAAAGCTCCTATTCAACATAGTTAGCAAGGGAAATAGGGAATACAAGATTATACAATGAAGGCCTTACACCTTTCCTAATCTCTCAAAGATTAGGAAACAGTTGCACGATTGATGTATGTTCCCTACTTACTTACCCCTATGTTGATTACCATGTATCCTTTTCTTTTACTTTCTTATCCTAACTTAACTTTGTTTACTCGTATCATTTTTCTTTGCCATATTTTACCTTGTTTTAGCACATGGTAACTTATTCTTATTTATGACTTACCTTTCTTTTATGCTTTACCTTTTAAAACTTAAAATACCGTAAAATTTTTAAAACTTGAAAACCCCATAGAAATTTTAAAACATAAAAAACTTATAAAAATATTTCTATGGCCTACCAAGGCCTAAAATTGATGGCGCATCAAGGCCTTGAACTTACAATTTATTTTCAACTTTGTTCTTTCTTATCTTTTCTATGGCCATTCTAACATATTTTTCACTTTATTTTTCTTGATTGACTTAGGTTTATACTTGACCAATTTTTGCCTTATAGCCTTGTGTTTTAACCAATGTAGCCTTATAACATGAACAAAATGTAGAATACATGAAATACATAAAACTAAAAATGCCAAAACATATAGGAAAAATTAAAAATAGTATAACCAAATTTCCAAGCCTAATAGTCATAGTCACATAGTGTGACAAATAAAACCAAAATTTAAATAACCATGATAATAAAAATAAAAATAGATAAGCTTAAAATCCATGATTGCATTGTGCAACAACAAAATAAAATGAAAAATAATAAACTGTCTCATAGTCTCAAATAACTATGAATAGCCAATGAAAAAGAATAACAATCAACATCATAACTAAAAAGTGCCAAAAAAATGATGAAACTAGCAGGACTAAGGAAAAATTGCTAGAGGAGAAGGAGGAGCATCATCATCATCATGGCCACTAAGGCCACTACCTTTACCTAGTGTCTATACCACAATAAATAGAAATAAAACATAAAATAAGAACTTAATTACTAATCAACATAACTAAAAGCTAAACTATAAATTAAACTAAAATATATTAAAGTGAAAATTTAAAAAAAATACAAAACCATGAAGGTTCTAGTGTGAAGTCTTTTGGAGGAAAGTTTCAAAGACTAGCCTCTAAATGATGAAGAATTTGTTCTAAGTTTCATGTTTGCCTAGTCTTCTGCCCCAAGTTTCACACCTATCATGATGTTCTTCCTCTTAATATTGGTCCATGATGGAGTCTCTCATGAAAGGGTGATAGTTGTTGCCTCCCCTAAAGTGGTGGTGATTTGATGGATAGGGGAATCAGACACAACCAAAGAGCCCTTAAACAGCTTCATGGTCTCCTCTACGTTGATCCCTTACATGAAGATCTCTAACTTCTAGATCTTTATAGCCTCTTCCTACAACCACTTATAATAAATTTATTTTTCAACCTTATACCTATGCTTATAGTCCTTTTGTGTCTTACCCCACTCAAGGACCCAAGTGCAATAGTCCTGCTAGTCTTTACTCTTGCATACCAATAGGTCCACCTGAATTTTCTATTTGACAAGGCTCCTAGCTAGTGTGACCTTGCCATGGATGGCATTCCAATAACATAACCACTCTATCTCCTTAGTGTGTAAGGAGTCTCTATTAGCTACATGAGCCTCCACAAAGTCCTTACGGTCCCTAAGATCTTTGATCACCTTATCCTATCATTGGTTTCCTTTTCCAACACTACAACTCCTTCTCATAGGAATTCATTGAAACATTGAATATCCCACAAAATCTTTTCACATGAGAGAGCACATTTAGTTTAACTCTCCTATATCCTTCATGGAACATTTTCCACTTTAGGTAGTGGCTTAGGCAACTCATCAAGCTCAAGATCATGTTTTGGATTCCATCCAACCTTGGACATTGTAAACAACATAAAAATTAAACCAAAAAAATAAAGACAATGATTAATCAACAAAAATAGCCAAAAACACTTCAAAAAACTAAGGTCATATAGCCATAAAACTTAAAAATCCATGAATCAAAAATAAAAATTATAAACATCAAAAACAAATTAAGAAAACATGCTAATGTGCTTACTAACATCGGGTGCAATTTGTTGCAATTGATTAACCATGTCTTCAACCATACCAAGCATGAACTCTATCTTGATGGGAACCTTAGGCCATGATTTCATATGAAACATAGAGGTTGATGCTTCATGAAGGGGTTTAGGCATTGCAACAATTATAACCATCAACCAAAAATTAAAACAAATTACAACATGATACTATAAGATGTAACACATAAAATAAAATTCATAAATACCTAGAAGACCATGTGTGATGTCAACGTGAGTTTTTTCATCAAATGATGAGTCTCCAAATATGTCATCCAAGGCCTCTAATGTTTCATTAGGCATTGGTTTCATTCCCTCTTATTGCCTCAATGCCTCTTCCTCTTGTCATTTTCTCTCTACCTTTGCTACAGCCTGGGTTGCAAGTTCTTGAGCTTTACCTACAAAAATAGCAAAGGAAAAATATTGAACAAGTTAGCAATTTTACCTAAAAATAATAAATAGAAAATATATAATTAAAACATAACTAATACAACATGATGTTCCTAGCCAATCCTAAGGAAAATCTTCTTCTTTGTTGGCTACTCCACAACAATAACCATCTCCTCAACCTATGGCCACTTCAACTTTGCTTTGGCTACACCATCAACCTCTGCACACAACTCCTTGGCCTTTTTTGCATTTCCATGTACAATATGAGGTTCAACCATCATGTTGTTAGGGGAAGGATAATGTGCACCACTAAATGTTTTAGTGGTAATAGATAGTGACTCCCCAATATCCTTTACTAGTGGGTTCTGAACCTACATGGTTGGAAAAATGTATTTTATCCTAGATTTAGAAAATTGGGATGGATCATAACTTATCCATTTTCCATCCCTCCTAACCACCAAGAATTCCATGAACCTCCTTAGATATGCTGCAAAAAATGCAAAATGCATATGGAATATTGTCTCAAGGTTGTTCCTGAATTTTAGGTTCTCATCTCATAGCCCAGAGATAAAGTAAGCAGTCTAGTTGAATTGAGCATCCTTGGTGAGGACCTTCTTCATGGTCCAAGCCTATCACATGCCAACAATCTTTTTCTATGACAATAATGTTAGAAATTCCCTAAAGTGGAATAATGGATACATCTCATTAGCCTCTACAACTTGGCACTAGTCTAGAAATAAACCACTACTGCCACAACAAGTGTTCAAAAATTCTTCCACCTCCTCTCTATGATCCACCTCTTTACCTACCTTTGTGCTAACTTTCATTCCATCACAAGATATGCCAAAGATATTGCTAAATGTAGATTCATTAATGGCTAGTGTGATAGGTACATCATGAACATGAGAGATAAATTTCTTAACTCCTTTGTTAAAGGAGTCAATAATATTCACCATCTTTACTGTAGGCATGGATGGGCTAGGAACCATAAAAAGATTGAGCAAACCTACATTGTTAATCTTTTCTTGGATATTTTTGGGTGCTCTACTAGCTAGCCACTCCTACACTGAGTTTACTTCACTCCACTTAAGGATAAGTGTATTCTCTGCATTTCCTAAGGTAGTCACTGCAATAGAAGATTTTGGCACAAGATCTACAACACAACATATATAGCTAGTTAACCTTCAAGCATGAGCACATCACATAGGACCAAAAATTTTAAAAAAATTTAAAAATTAATTAAATACATAACAAAAATAGTTAAAATTTCAAATCCAAGTCATAACTACATAGCCAAAACCAATTGAATAATTAAGGCCTACATAACCAAAAAATTAACACAACTAGAGAATATTGACACCGATAACCAAAAAATTAAAATATGAACATTTTAAAGTTTCTTACTTGATTGAAGCAACATTGGAACCCTAAAGGCCACATGTGCATGAATGCCTAAGTCTAGAAGACCCCACCAAACATCAGCAATCCCATTGGCCACACACCTACGATAGGCTTGAGAGTAGCATGATGTATATCTGTTGAAATCATCTTTTAGCTACTCTAACATCACAAGTCTCACAGATGTATCTTGAGAAAAAACCTCCAAGGCAGTATGTGCCAAGGGTAAGACTCGGCCACTCTTGATCAATCTATCATCATCTACCCTATATGTGCAACATGTGAATTAAAATTATTATAACCAAGTAACCTAATAAAAATAAAGATGAACAACACTTAGAACACATACAGGCAATAGAAAGTGCCTAGAGGATTTTGGAATAAAGTGTGCACACTATGACCTACATCAACATGTTGTTGGCATTGTATTGAACAAATTTTATCAAATCCCAAATTTGGAATAACTTGCATGTGTTAGGAGTGTAGATGCCATCCTAATAGTCACCTTCCACACGAGTGTTAGGGTCATCGTAATAAACTTGGCAATGAGACTATCTGATCAGGGTAGCAAAGTCTCTACAATAATAGCTATGATGTCTTAGGCCATGTATGATCATAAATTCATAGTAAAGTAATTGAGTAGGAAGGCCATGAACTCTTTGGCCCCGGGCCTAAACCAAAGAGAGCTATAATCCAAGACCATATCAGGAGGAAAATTGTTCAATCCTAGGATGCTAATCAAACACAAGAGACCAACTAGCTTAACAACCACCAAGATAGGTTTCATGAATGCCCTACACAACTGAAAAATAATCATTACAACATTACATAACCATGAATAAAATTCAAAAATTTCTATAAAAAAATTATAAGAATATTGTCAACATTTTCACATAAAATTTAACTAAATTTACAAGCAACAAACATTAAAACACTAAACAAAATTCAGCCAGAAACTAAACAAGAAATAAGTGGTCCATTAACATTGATGTCAATCTCATGGTTGAAATATGCATAAAAATTACAGGAATTTTATGTCAAAAATATTGAAACTATGAGAATGAGCCTATACTAAATCTTAACCCATAATTAACAATGTAGTAATAGCTATAAAAATTCCAACTTAAATTCAATGAAATTTTGACTAGAAATCCTAATTTGCAATGAAATACCTATAGTAAAAAATCTAGGAAAGCTAGACAAAAAATTTCAAAAAAAATAAAAAGTTGTTGAAAACTATAATAAAACATGTAAATAACCATTAAAACCCCAAACCACTAACAATAAAATTCAAAAATTATACCAATGTTGCCTTTACAATTTGGGAGGCTTCCAATTTCAGCAGCTGAAATTGCAATTGTACATAACAGCTCACAAAAATAAAAAATAATAAAATTTTACTAAAAAATGTTTTCTAAATCTAGGCAATGTAGAAAAACATAAAACAACTAAAATTAAGCTTATAAAAATTAAGAAAGAAACCCAAAATCACTTTGAATTTTTTCTCAAACACCCTAGCTTGTAGTGAAATAGTTGCAATAAAACCTCTAGCAAAATTGTTAAAAAAAAATTTCAAAATTTACAAAACCAGTGCAAAACCCTGCCATACTATCCTAGAAACTTGAAAAAAGATGGGATGTTCACAAAAAAATTATTAGAATGTATCAACACTACAAGTCTTTGAAAAGCAAAATTGATAAAAAACTAAAAAAAATAATTGTGTATTGGTCTATAGAAAATTCCATAAAAAATTAATCGTAACTCCAAATGCAATGATTTAACCACCATTATGGCTGTTAGGACCTGTACAACAACCTTATGATCTTGAAAACCATAAATTCCTTACCAAATGCTTGTAAAAAACTTGTAAATATTAACCACTTTTGAGGCTAAAAACTGGTGAAAATGCATAGACTAGGGTGAATAAAAAATTTAAAATTTTGTATGGAAAAGCCCTAGGGCCAAAATCACAAAATGGGCACACTAATACAAATAGATGCAACATCTAAACCACACAAACAAAAATTTTTCATAACACACATAACCTAGTCACTACAAAATGCCTACATACTTGGCTAAAAATTAATAAAAAATAGTTAAAGGGTACTTGACAATCATTCTAGATGAGCCTTCACCTATGGATAACCTTTAGAGGTGATAAGTTCCTCTAGTAGTAGCATCTACCTCCTCCAAGGTTTGATTCTTTCTTGTTCCTCCTCATCTCTTTAACATCTTAGGTAGATAGGCATAAAAACCTTCAATTTCTTTCCACCTCCCTACAACAATGCTACCTCTATGATGGAGTGTATCAAAGATGGAAAATAAGTTGAGAATAGTTGAGAAGCCTCAATAACAAGCACTGCCTGCAAGAACTATGCTAGGAAGAATTATTTTCATAAAATTTGCAAAGAAAAATCCTTCCAATACTTATGCGTTGGTGTCATAAACTCTATGCCCACAACTCCCACATAACACCTAGTAGACTCCATGTTCACATATGAAAAGTAAAACCTACACTGGGTTTGTGGGAAGTTTAATTCCAAATAACAATTTAAACATGGATGGGCCCCACTAGGCACCTCCCAAATAAACCAATAAAACCCCAATGCAATGGAATTTACAACTTCTAATAAAAGATATGCTAGGACTAATGTCCAAATAATCCTTGAAATGGGTTCCAAGAACCCACTATAGCCAAGACACACCTCCTAGCCACCCATCCTTAGCACATTGAAGCCAATGAAAACCTTGTCCAAAACTAAAAACCAAGCATTGATATTGAAGAATTCCAAGTACTAAAGATGATTAAAACAGACCCAAAATAAGGCATTTTTTGATTACTATGTTGGCCATAAGTAAGGATACACTATCCAGTGTAGTTTTATAAGAGGTGAGAATAATCAAAACTAACCAAGCTTCCAAGTGATCTCAAAATGACCACACTAAGCCCCAAATCCTAGCTACAACCTTTGGAATCTCCAAAACCTCCTAGAACCTATTGAAAGACTTCAACATGCATAATTTTTGAGAATGTACACTAGAAGAGGCCAAAGCTATTTTTCTAGTGTATCTTTTTGGAGATTGAAACCAAAATGAATTAATAAAGCCTCCAAAATTTCAAACCTTCACCTTCACACCTTCCTAAAGTCTTTAGTGACCTTGGAAAGCCAAAAACAAGTCAAAAATCATGAGAACCTAAAATATACACTAGAAGAGGCTAAAACTACGTTGGCTAGTGTATGCTTTTCTAAGAAAACCTAATAACAAGCCATCAACCAACCAAATCAACCTCCGAATGTGTCAATCCAATCCTAGAACCTTGCTGGAACCTCCGATAGTCATCAAACCCTAAAAACCAAGTTAAAATAATCTAAATTAGTCATTTTCTCCAAAACTACACTAAAAGCACCCAAAAATACATTCTCTAGCATATCTTTTAGAAGAAGTAACCAAATCAATGTTCCATGAACCTCTAGAATCAACAATTTTAAGCCTAAACCATAGCCATATGCACCAGCAATCTTGAGAGCTCAAAAACCTAGTTGATTGAGCATCCAAATTGTTCAAACGCTAATATTTCATCAAAACTAAGTTGGAAGTAATTAAAAATATGTTGTCTAGCATAGTTTTGATTTCACAGGCACTTTTGGCAGTTTCATAACACTCCAAATGGCCAAAACTTTGACTAGAAAAGCCTACAGTCCTAGAACCAAAAACAAATTGAGTCTTGATCTTGTTTTGAGCATCAAAAGATAGAATTTATTAAATATACACTAGAACTAGGCAAAAATATGTTGGCTAGTGTATTTTTGAGATTTGAGATTCCAAATTGCACTCTTATTGACTTATTTTTGACCTCCAAACAACCATTCAACAACCTTGACACCCCTACACTCCCTTTGGAGGTTGCTAGAACAAAAATTTTAAGTATGAGACATCATATATTAATTTTTATATAAAAATATGTTGGAGCCTATAATTAATATGTTGGCCAGCATGTTTTTCAACTTTTGGCAACATTTGAGGCCTTCAAGGGATCTAATCAACACCAAAGTTGACTAATTTCCACTCCCAATCCACTATACTGTTAATTCAGGTCATCAGAATCTTAAAAATGGTCCTAAAAAATCCTAGAATTTACATTTTACAAAAAGATACACTGGAGCCTATCAAAAAGACATTGTCTAGCATATTTTTTTAAAAAGACATCATGTTTTCCTCCAAATAGGCTCAAAATGACCTACCCAAGTGCCCAAACTCTTCCATTGATCTTAGACCCTCCCACCATGGCCTGCTAAGGCCTAAAATTGGAAAAACTTGATCATGATTAACCAAGATTAACCATTTTTTGCCATATTTTTTCTACCTTGCTTGGTTTGGATTTGTTCCACTATGTTTTGGTTTGATTTGGCCTTGTTTCACACTATTGTTCTTCATTTCCATACCATTTGATGTCATTTAGCATCAGTAAGGCCTTAGTTGACCTTGTTTGGACACTATTTTATGGGGTTCTAACCATCATTTGGTGTTCATTTGACCCTATCTTACATCATTTGACCTTTGTTTCATCTTGTTTTCCTTAATCTACCCCTTATAACCTCTATTAACCATGTTTTGACTTTTTTTGGTATAAATTTAATTTATTTTATCAACCTGTGCTTTATTCTTAGAGTATTTTGCACTATTTTTACATTATTAAACAATTTTATCAAACAAGTGCGACTTGTTGTGCTTATGTTATCATGCAGGATTGAGCTAGGAGGATGAGGAAGTAAATTTGACTAGCCATAAAACCCAAATGACCCCTATTGTGGTCTTGTTGGACCAAGTTGACCTCAAAATATAAAAAAAATTAAGCTTAAAATCATTCTATCATAAAGCCTTAACATCTTGAAAAAGCCTAATTACCATTGACCTTGAAGCTAGAAACACCATGGGGGATTCCTTAATCAAAATTCCCATCTAAACCATGATGGTGAGGAGAAAAAACATGAAACTAATTTCTCACCAGAACTTAAGCCTTCTCAAGACATTATCAAACCCTTGCAAAACAACATTAAATCCACCACATAGCCCTTGATTATGTCTAACACTTACATGTTTTATTGTAGTGTTGTTTATCATTATTGACAGGTTGGAATGAATGACCTATGTTGATAACTTTGATGATCTACAACAAGCAAGCCCACATAATCTCTATCTTTCTCTCTCTCTATTTGGCACAATGAATGAACTACAAGCTTTGTAAAATCTGTAATACACATCATACAGATCTCTCAATGCTATAGTGATAATAGCCTATGGTGGCGTATGTTTTACTAATTGTCTCATGTATCCCTATGTCATGATTTGTAACAACATGTTTTCTTTTTCTTTCTTTGTTTTTCTCATAGAGTTGTACTTGCAAGATGAAGCCTAAAAGTCATCACAAAGGTGTAATTGATCGTAGCAACAAGTTACAATGTGACCTTGATGCGTGAGATTTGGTTAGCTTGTTCTACTATAGCAAGAGTGCTTGTCTCACATTACTTCCATTACCACTCCTTAATCCCTATCCTATAGCCCAATTATAACCTTTCTTACCATGAATAACAATGATGATCCATGTTCAACATTCATGCATTATGGCCATGTGAAATCTCCTTCGTCATGCTCCACCATCAAGTTTATTAAATGTAACACATCTAATTCAATGAGAAAACCAAATTAAGTTTAGCATTGGTAATGAATCTCAATGAAGGCTTCACCCCAAAAGAAAAAGAGGAAACAAAAAAATGAAGATGCAAATAGCCAAGAAGCTGAGAGATAAATGAATCCCAAAAAGATAGATCAATAGCTCCAAACAAGTAAAGACATAAGCTTAATAGTCAAAGAAGCCTTGGAGTGGAGTGTTGGTTCCTCAAAAACATTATTGAGTAGCTAACACTTCAAAACACGTAGTGTGAAAACTTAGCCTTCATCCTATATCATCCCATCATAATCCTATCTCACCACCATAAGCACTCTTCTACATAAGCATGAAGAGAAAACATTGGTGATAGACCTGTAGTGGTGTTTTGCATTCTTTGTCAATGTCTCTTGAGTTAATCCTTAAAACATCAACAAATAGGATCCAATGAAACACCACTAAGAAAATTCATATTGTAATTCATGACCTTCACCATTGAACTTGAGGTAGGATTTTGTTGTAAAATGTGAGGTTTGTAGTTCACTAACTGCAATCTTGCATACTTTAACTTTCTAAGGCTAAAACATGCCTCACAAGTTGTTATTACCTCACTTTCCAAGTGAAAAAAGTTATGTCATGTATGTACTTGTGCTTGGAAAATTGAAAATGCTTTGGGAATTATCAAATTGGGTTTTCATGGTTTTTATATTAGTCAAAGAAAATAATACACTAGAATCACTTATAGCCACTGTAGAAATTGTTGGGCTTTGATTTTCATAGCAATGTCACTGTAGTTTTTAAGGGGCCCAATGTATCTTTCCCAAGGCCAATGTATTTTTAGTGAAGCTAATGTATTTTTTAAAGCCACCATACTTTTTATACCTCCTAGCATATTTTTTATGCCCTTTGTGTATCAAAATTATCAAAAATGGAAAAATAAACTAGATTTTATGGCTTGCCAAACCTGGAATTTGTAGCACCAACCTAAACACCAATGGCTTATTTAAACCAAGTTTCAACACATTAAGGAGACTTTTTGGTAAATTTGCATTTGGATAAGCATAGAGACTCTCAAAGCATTGCATAACAGAAAAATGTCCAACAACCATCCATCATTCCAACACATAAATTACATAGATTTGTACCAAAGAACTAACAAGGATTCTTGTGAGCATCACTTTGAAGCATTTGGATCATGGACCTAACTATAGGACACACTCTACCAACCTCATTGAACTCCAAGCATCTCTCACATAGCTCTTTGTGCATCTTAAGCACAAAACTTGTACTCTCTCTCAAAGTTTTGTATCTATAACAATTTATTATTTTAATAAAATTTATAGTTTATTTGCTTTGTGCAAGTTTATTTTTCTATTTCTCTTGGTTAGATCTACATTTTACATTAAATTTGTTCATATCATTTTTACAATTCCTAATTTCCTAGGTGATCAACTAGACCATCCAGGGCACTTTGGATCCCTTTTTCAAGGCCTGTGAAATTTAGAGTTAAACTTTTTTACCTAGAATTTTCAATTTTCTAACACCAAATTTTTTAGGTGTTACATATCTCTACCCTTTTATAAAGCTTTTTTAATAAGGCATAGAAAGGGAAGTGTCTTCCTACACTTCTCATTCTCCTTGAAACACTTCTCTATTTTGAGGAACATGAGTTAGAGTAGGTTAACTTGGAATTTTCCACCTAGAACAATGCATGCCCTAGCAGCAAAACTAGTCATCTAACTTACCTTACTATTGAATGGAGGTGATAGGTCATGATTTTGAAGTTGTATCACACTGCCTTGATTAGAGAAGTATACTTCTTATGGTCCACTCCATATCACTGTTAGACCAACTCTTTGTTGGCTTCTAGGTTTACCCAAGTGGAGATTTCTACTAGTTTCACTCCATTGTTGGGTAATCCAAGGATCTCTTCTATTGCCTCAATCGAATCGAAGATGATGATGTCCTTGAACTTAATAGTTGCATTCCCTTGTCTATTATTTTAGAAAAGTTAGGGTTTTCCCATGTACCATTCTCCACTAGTGAAGAAAATGAATCATAGTAAAGACCCTTGCAATTTTGTTCTTACTTCTTTTAGTGCAAGCTCTAGAAAAGATCTTAAATTTAATTCCTATAGAATAGAAATCTAAATTTATTTGTTATAGACCCTCTTTAAGTTAGCCTCTAGCCTCTAGATTGGATCACAACCTTGGGAGCTCCTCCTACCTAGATTGCTCTATTTCTATAGTGGAAATGTAGTGAACATATTCCACCTAGGGCTTCTCATGTAGGGATTTGATAGCATTGATGGCCTTGGCTATTTACTCTTGGAGTTATTCTTGTGGTTGCTACCTCTATCCCCTTCCACCATATGGTTGTTTCTCCCTGGGCTATGATGGTCCTCCTACTTGCAATCCTCATTTCATTACCATCTATGATCACAAACATAACCTAGGATTAGTGTTTTTAGATATAAGCTTGTTTTATGCTGATACCTTTCTTAGTTTGATCAAGTTAGGTTTATTAGTCAAAAGTTGAAATTTTATTAGTAAGTCCTTATTTAGTGATCGTAAATGTATGATATAATTTAGCATTATTTTATTCATTCTTTTAATAGAGTTTAATTATTAATACTAACTCTTATTATCATTAATTTAATATTATTTTAATATCTTATACATGAAATATTAGAAAATTTCCCATGAAAACCTAGCATTTGACACTCCCACATTGTAAAGCATACCTCTGGAACCTAGAGGATTAAATAATGGCTAAAAATAGATAAATAGTTTTCAAGTTATAACTTTTAGAAGCCTCTAAGCTCTAAAAAATTGTATAAACTCCTCATGCATTTGAAAGAAAATGTAAAAAATAAGCTAAATTTCATACATATTTATAGGATTTTTGTGCAATTTTGACAAAGATGCATTGATGAGTCTACATCAACTAGTCTGATGACATCGACAGGGATGCAGCAATGTAGCTGTTTGCAACTATTTTTCAACTTAAGACATTGAAAATTTTTGAAAGAGTTTGGAGTCGAAAAAATAGCCAAATGAAAGCCAAAAATATAAAAAGAAAACATGGTAATAACACATTGAGGATATGGTTTTAAGAGCATTTTAATCATGCAAGATGAGTAATTGGAAGATGTTCCTTATGCCAAAGTAGAGCAACACTAGATGATGTAGGCTATTGAAATTATCAAGATAGAAACAAGGCTCATGTTCATGAGGTTTATGCTAAGGGAAACCAAGAAATATGCAAGTTATTCATTTCCAAAGCAAGCCTATGTCTAATATGCCATTTCATAACCTCACCACAAGAAGTCCATAGGCATCCTAGATGATGAATAATTGTTCAAGTTAAACATCATACCCATGTGAGGGATTATCTAAGGATTATGCAAACTATAGAATAAAACTATCAATTGAGCATAATATGAGGTAGTGAGATGAAAGAATATAGAATGTGAGAATGATAAAAATAGAATAGTATAGGAATAATTTGCATCATGATCCCATGGGATCCTTACTGAGATACATGATTAAGTTGATCTGATACCAATTTGTTCTAAGTCTAGATCAAGTCTATTCCAATGACAGTGACTATGCATTGATGTATTCCTTTGTGCCTTTCATCATGAATTAATGATAGCTACAAAGAATAATCACCACTCCAAGAATAAAAGAAAAGAGAAAAATGAAGTAAATAGGAAGAAATTTAGACCCTAGTTAGAGGGATGGCTTCAAGCATGATTAACATGTCTTTCTAGCCTCATAACCAATGCTTGTAGCTGAAGAGATCTTCAAAGAGGTGTACTTTGAATTCCTATTTTTTTTATCAGGAACCACACCATACAAAGACATAATTTCTTTTATGGTTGACAATAGGAGTGATTATATATGCATGAGAAGCCATAGAACTTAAGAGAAAAGTTAAGAAAAGAACACAAAAAATCCCCTTGAGGTTTGATCCTCTATTATTTCCACTTGGTCTTTTCCCAATTCGTTAGATAAAAAGATCATATGTTAGTTTTAGTTTTTATGTAAAAGAACCTTTATGCTTCCATGATGCAGAACTCCACATGAAATAACTAGAATGAATGGATGTTTTAAATTTACTACCTAATACAACTAGAAAACTGATAGACTATTAGTATAGAGCATAATCTAAAGATAAAGTTGGCCTATGTATTAAATCATAACCTTGATAGCTACATTTCACAATTTTCACAATTCATAGTAGCCATGAAACAAAATTAGATATTTCAATTAATACTAAAAGAAAAGAACAAGAAAATGTATAAAAGAAAAATATACAAAATAATCAATAAAACATAAAGAAAATGGAAATCATATAAATAACATTGAAAAATTTAAAAGAAAAAAGAAAAACCCTTTCATCCTCTTGAAGGTTTTATGATAGATGGGTATCTCCCCCATGACAAAGTTGAAAGTAGATGATTTGAAAAATGGAGCATGCTTGTTCTCAATTTGAGGGATTAGTATTATGGTTGGCTACTTGGAAGTCTATAAATGGTTTGAGTTGCTAAATGTTAATTGACATGTGCTTTTGAAGACTTTTTAGGTGGTAAATTATCATAGCCCTAGAAGAAAAAGTTGAGTGTATAATGTATGATCCTTCCCATAATATCTAGAACTTAGTTCATTACACCACATGCATGGGATTCCAATAGAGAATCTTATCTCCTAGTTTGAATGCAACTTTTCTTATCTATGCATCATATTGATGTCTTATGCACTTCATTCATCATTAGGGCTACTCTTTGATTTTTGTCTACAACATTAAGTGTTATGAGTCATTCCTTTTGTGCCAAGTTAATATCCAAGTTAAGCTCACATGTAGTTATGAGTGTATAGATTTTGATTTGAATTAGAAGTTTGGGTAAATTTTCATACACTAACTCATAAGGAGAGTAGCCTATAGGAAGTTTCTATTCTGATTGATATGACCACATAGCATCATTGAATTTGGTACTCCAATCTTTCATATATATCTACTAATGATTCATATTAGAATTTGAGTGTTTACTACTACTTAACCATTGACTTAAGGATGGTAGGATGTCATCAATTTATGTGGCACCCCCAAGCATTTCATTAACTTATGAAAGGTAGTAGTTGTGAAGTGAGTTCCATTGTTAAAATTAGTGCTCTAGGTACACCAAACATATTACAACATGTTATTAAAAGAAATTAGTTGTAGTTGTGGTGGAACAATGCAATTGAAAATGACTGTAACTTCAGCCCATTTTGTATAATAGTCAATAGAAATAATGATATATGACTTCCCATTAGACATGGGAGTGATGGGTCCCATGAAATCAATTACCTAAAGGTCAAATGATTCCAAGCTTTGAATCCCCTATTGGATCTCTTTCATTCTAGTTATCATTCCTTCATCTCATTGCAATCTTTCACATAAACAAATGAAATGATGTGCATCCCTTAAGATCGTTAGTCAAAAATATCCTACCATTAGGATCTAAATGATTATCCTTCGACCTACATAATTATCCTCACAATGGCCCTTGTGAGCATTTTGGAGGACTCTTTGTTGATCTGCACCAAGTATGTACCATCATACCAAGTCATCGACATAAACTTTGTAGAGGTTACCCTCTATTTCTATGTAATGTTTAAGCTGGTGGAGAAACTAAAATTTCTTCCTATGATCACATTTAGTATGTGTCTCTTGTATGAATAGATATGAGAGGAATTTCTCATATCAATTTGTGACCCTTGGTGTGTGAACTTTAATTGTCTTGGTAACAAGAAGACCATCTAAAGATTGTTTAGATAAAGACTCTTTATTATCATTGCCATTGCATCTTAACTTACAAAAATCATTTGTAGCTACATTCTTGGTCATCATTCTATCTACCACCATTAAATCAAACTCCTACAAGATCACCAACCATCCTATAACACACGAACTTACCACTGGCTTATTCATCAAGAAGATAATTGCACTGTGATCAATGTGCATAAAAATTGGATATCCAAACACATAGTGCTTGAATTTATCTAGAGCATATTCCAATGCCACCAATTTCTTTTCTGTAGTGGTGTAATTAAGTTCTACACCCATAATACCCCTACTTACATAATAATATATTATGGACATTTTTATCATTCATTTATGTTAGTGCCATTTCCAATGCATAGTTGGATGCATCTATTATGACATGAAAAATTTGGACCAATCAAGAACATGTAGAATGGGTATTTTTATGAGCTTTTATTTCAAGTGTTGGAATGTCTATTCACATTCCCTAGTCTACTCAAAGACTTCATTCTTCTCGATAAGCTTAACTAGTGTCTTGGTGACTTTAGAAAGGTCTTCAATAAAATGCTTGTGGTAACTAGTATGTTTAAGGAATGACCTCACATCTTTAATTGTTTGAGGTTTTCTAGTGATTTCTTAGATTACCCTTATCTTTTTAGGATCCACCTCAATTTTTTTTCCTAAAATTCTATGCCTCAAGATAATGTCTTTTTGGATCATCAAGTGGCTCTTTTTCCAATTGAGCCATAAGTTTATATCTATAGTCCATTTCAATACTTGCTCTAAACTATCCAATGCTTACTCAANTTGGAAGATAGTTTTGGGTAAGCTCACTCATTATTATATTAAAGAAAGATTATTAATGAAGAGTCTATATAGACTTTGGACTATTTAACATGGCTACCTTCAAAGATCATTTTCTAGTTGCCATTTAGGACATAAGTATTACAATTTTCTAGATGGGTACAGTGGATACAATCAAATACAAATTACTATAAAATACCAAGCTAAAGCAACTTTCATAATACCGTGAAGAACTTTAGCTTTGCAAAGCCTAGTTCTATGTATCTCTCAATAATAGATTGGTAGTGGTATGGAAGTCTTCATGAATGCCTTATCCACCTATGAAGCTAATTTTGAGTAAGCATTGGATAGTTTAGAGCAAGTATTGAAATGGACTATAGATATAAACTTATGGCTCAATTGGAAAAAGAGCCACTTGATGATCCAAAAAGACATTATCTTGAGGCATAGAATTTTAGNTTTCAACATGCAATGACATCCTATGTCACTATATCTAATGCATGGAATCCTCTTCTTTTCAATCTCTCCAAACTCATTTTCCTTAAAAATATCAAAGGAGAGATCTCTAATCCCTAGGTTAGCATCAATTATACTTATCCAAACCCTTTCCATGATAATTGGAAAGTTCCCCTTGTAGTTATCTACATGGATGACTAAGAAGCCCACTAGATATAATCATCCATACATAATGTTCATAATATCTTGTACTAAACCTATGAGAATAGTGATGGATTATTCAACAAGCTTTAACCTAATTTTATATTTCTTAAGTGAAGAAAGGCTTCAAGTTTTGTATATTTCTTAGGAAATTAATTTCACATTAGAACCTAAGTCTAGTAGAGATTTGCATAGATTATTTCCTGCAATCTTTAAATAAATTACAAGACTTCCAAGTTTAGTTCTTTTCCTAGAAATATGTCCTGCCTTAATCTAGTCCATGACTACATGTGTGTTGTTGCAACAATAAGTCATTTTCATGGAATATCAATGGATTTACATTGTTAGACTTGATTCCTTGGATGATAAAGAAAGAGTTATAAAAAGTTTCTAGGAGAATGGTATGATGTCAGTAAGTATTTAATGCATCATATCAATATATGCGAGAACCCTAGCAAAAGGTAATTTCAAAGAAAGTTTACCCAAAATCACTGAAAACTTAACTTGGTTTTGATCTAATTTTCTTTTCAGAATGGAAGGCTTTAGAGCTTACTTAAGACTTGACAAATTTTGGTATGTTGATTATTCTGTGAATTCAAGAATCTAGCATTTCAGGTAAAATTGATCATCATGCTAAAAATAGAATTAGCACCAAAGATAGAAACTGAGTAAGTTTGATCTAGTTTAAGTAGACATCTTTTTATTTGCTAGTTAATATGAGACTCTTTTAAATGGATTCACAAATATTAAAGACCAATTTTCATCTCAAGAGGGGACTAGCATCAGAACAAACAATTGGGCATAGACAAGCTTTTCTATTTTAGGAAAAAGAAGCTTGATCCAAGGCTAATTTAATTCTTTAGAATCATTTCAATGAGAGAAGTAAAACAATAGAAAATATTAGCTTTATAAAGAGTTTTGACAATTATTTTGTAGTAATTCTCTAAGTATGACTACCACATTAGCTTATAGAGGAGGCTCATAGAATCAAAATTGGCTTTACAAAATCGTTGTACTCAAGTTCGCTTTATAGGAATAAAGCATGAGGAAAGATTGAAATCTGCCTAGTATATGAACCCCCAAGTAACATGTAAGCTATCTTATGAAGAATATTACTAAAATCATAAACTGGTTCTAAAATTATAAGTAAAAATGGTCCTATGTGTCACATCATTACTCAAACAAGAAGTTTTAAAAAAGCGTTGGTTGTAGAATTGAAATATGGTTCTACCAACAAGTGCATAACCACATTTGCCAAGTTAGCTTTATTTAGATGGAAAGATTCGTAGAGTGAAAAAATGTTCTACTAAAAATACACTTTTTGGGTCTAGCATATCAGATCATTGTGTGGTACAAGTTGGTCGAACTTAAAAGGAATTCTATGAAAGGACTATATAAACAAGCTCTTAAGAAACCCTAGATACTCACCTATACCTGATGAGATTAGATATTTTGATGAAAAATCTAATTCAAATTTTGGCTCTCAAGTAATGTCATTTCTTTCTTTGACAAGTCAATAATCAAAATGATGTGACATGGAAGTTTGGGTTACATGGTTCGTAGAATGAAAGTTAGGTTCTACAAGTATAAAACTGGCTCTACCACAACATCTCCTATGTAGAATGATTCTATAGAACCTAAATCTGTCTTTACAAATAGGCATTAAACCAATTCTACAATCCATGTCATCAAAATGCATTAAAATAAGTTTATATGTAGAATCAAACTTTGTCTCTATAATAAATCTTACTTTTAGCTCTGCCAAGTCAACATGCAAAGTGGTGTTAAGAGAGATTGAAGTATGTGGCTCTTAGAACTTGAATTAGGCCTTACAAAAAAGCTTCCAAAGTAGTTCTACCACATCAACTTTAGAAAAAAGGTGTTACTTTTAGAAACAACATTTAGCCCTTTAAAAAAGGTCATCTTCAGTTCTACCATGTTAGTATTTGAAATAGTGGTATTTAGATGAGAAAAAGTAGTGTAGTTTGTAGAACCAAAAATCAATTTTACAAGGAAGCCAAAAATCATCTTTTATACATCATAAGCTTGTAGGACTAAAACTCAATTCTACAAAGAAGCCAAAAAATAGTTCTACAAGCCACATCATCATCATGAAGGTTGTAAAGAAAGAAGCTTAGATCATAAAACCAAAAAATAATTCTACAAGTGGGGTTATTTTTGGTTCTACCACATTAACTTTAAAAATTCAACAAGCTTGTAAAACTAAAATCAATTCTATAAAGAAGCTCTAAAGAGACTATTCTACATCAAAGAATAGGTTCATAGAACTAAAATTTAGTTACATGAGCAAGAGCTAAAATGGTTCTACAAGACATGTCAAAATTATGAATAACTTTATTGGGCTCACAAGAGATTACAAATAAAATTATGCACATGCTTACTAAACTCTTTAATCCAACATAGCATGTTCAGGATTAGATGAATGAAGATTGAGGAGCTAAGGAATATTATGTAGCTTTTATACATTATAAGCTTGTATAACTGAAAATTGATTCTACAAAGAAGTTTAAAAATTATTCTACCACATCAGTCTTTAAGTAGGATGGGCTCATGAAACCAAAAATTATTTCCATGAATGAGCGCCAAAATGGTTCTATGAGCCATGTGAGCTTATTTATAATTTAGGATTGTAGAATTGAAATATGAGCAAGCTCTAAAATATTTCTACAAGTCATGTAAGAGCCAAAAGTATAAATCTTGGATATGCAACCTACTACAAACTATTCCACACATGACAAATTACAATTTTAATCCAACTTAACTAAGCTTATCATATAAAAAACTTGTCGAGAATTTAAAAGACACATAAGCTTAAGACAGAAGAAAAGCTTGTAGAACCAAAAAGTGGTTCTATGAATTAGCTCTACACTCTAACTACAAAACTATTCCACCACGTCAGCTTAAACCTAAAGGAAAAAGCTTGTAAAACCAAAAATAAGTTCTACAAGATATACTAAGATACAAAAGAGCTTTAACTTAGAAATTTAAGCATGAGATCAGCTGAATTTGCATACATGCTCAACAAGTTATGAGAAAGAAAAAGAGAATTATGAGGTTTTAAAACCTAGTCAAAAGCCACATTAGCAAAGATTCTATGAAACCAAAACATGATCATATTTTCTACTCTTACAAGTTAACAAGAAAGAGAATAATCTCATGTAGCTATTTGAGTTCCAACTGCCACATTAACATTGGAAAAATCTTGTTAGTAGAACCAAAAGGAATTTTTATGATATAGTTCTATTTATTTGCCACATCATCTGAATCACTCTTAAGAGAAGATTAATAGCTAGGTTAACAAAAGGTAAGCCAAGCATTTTGTACTAAGCCTACGATTCTTCAATAGCGATGATAGAGTAGCTTAATGAAATCAAAGTTTGTAGCATGTATCAAAAATAGAGTCAAAAAACTTGTTTAAAAGTAAACAAATTAAAGAACAAAGTTCTAAGTATTAATGAGCAAAATTACATTATAGATTCTAAATCTGTAGCCATTAATAGTTAGAGCTAAGAACTGAGACTAAGCTATCATCAGAAGAGCATTACCAGAGTTCTCTCACAAACCATTGGAAAATTAGCCAAATGCCTCACAAGAAGAAAGAAGAGGCACCTCAAAAAATTCCAAGATATTGATACTTTTTCTTTCTTAGAATACTTATAATAATTTAATCTAAGCATTTATCAACTTCAACAATAGATCGATGTCATGTAGTTAGAGTTAGAAGTGGAAGAAGTGGACTTGTTGAAATTTGATGAAGATCATAATTTAATAGAAAAACCAAGTCTTCAATTCATAGAATCAATAAAAGTATGATGGGAGATATATGAGAAAACAATGCTCCACAAACTTGACTTTAATCCTAGGGAAAACCTCATCAAAGATATCCTAAATTGCCTAATAGTAGAAACAGTGTATGAAAAACACAAGCTACAATTCACGGAAAATATAGAGCACTATATTGACATCAGTGTTAAGAAATCATATAAGCTCTATGGAATAATATAACCAAATATTATGGAGATAGAAGCTCATCAATTCAATGAGGAGGTGTTGAGTAGCAAGTTTTGGAACCATTCCAAAACTAGGAAAACTGTCAAGCTACCATCAACTAATCTAGCAAAGGCTTGGGAATATATATATGTCATTCTAAAGGCTTTAGAGCTTAGGTTTCCTCATAGAATTTTCATTTTAGCTTTAACTTTTTATTTAGGCTACCAAATTAATTTAATTACTAATTATCATGTTTGGGCCTGGGTAGCTTTAGAAAATAAGAGACATCTCTTTCCTATCAAATATATGAACAATGCTTTGCAACAAAGTATTTTGGAAATTTATGAACAAGGTGTCCACTTGATTCTTATCTCATTTTTATGAGATTTTCTATTGATTGAAGTTTCTAAACCTAAGAAGATGATCCAAATTTTTGTTGATTGCACATAAAAAATCAGAGCTTATTTAGAAAACTCTTGTTATGATTTTTTCTTAGTAATCTATAAGAGAAGCTACTTTGATGCACAAGCTTTAAAGTTTTTGATGAATTATGTTTACCCTTGTTTGATCAAGTTGATTCTACAAGCTTTTCCACTAACAGTATACCAAAAAATCATTAATGAAATAAGGAAACAATGTCATGAAGTTATCTTTCTATATGCTCGCTACATGCAAATTCTCATAACTGATTTTGAAGGACCCTTAAGTTATCAAGATTTTTGGCTCCTTATTTAGCAACCTTAGACGTTGGGTGTTAGAAGTAGAAAATTCCTTTATGGCATGACTATAAGGACAAGGAAGTTTTCCCTCTAAAATTTAGCTTTTTAAAATTTATCACTTTAAGGCATTTAGGAGCAATGACTAGAAGATATAGGGAACAATGCAACTTTCCTCTAGCTCAAAGGAGAATATGCTCAACTACTAATACTAGAAAAGTCCATCAGTAAGATAAAATAGATATAGTCTATCTTAAGGCAACCGATAGGAAGGCAAATCAAGCCAAAGATGAAGCTCTAGGATAGCTAATGAAGAACCTTTTGATGAAAATATTAGCTATATCTTGTGATGCCCTACTAATTGAAGTAAGAAAATGGATGGAAGAAAGGGATCATCCTTTGGCAAGGGACTTCTTAAAAAAATTCTTGGCTCATATGGAAGACAATTATTTTTCTTGGAAGCTACTAGAACCATAAAATGTAATGCTTGATGAAAGGTTTCCCCTTAATGGATCTAAATACATAAGAGTTAGAGCCATGAGAAAAACAAGGATCAAACAAGGACCAAGAAAAAGCTATAGAAATAATATTTACTAGAGCAAAAAAGGTTGAAAGAGCTATAGTAGCAATAGCTATTAAAGTAGTAGAGACTACTACAACAACAATAATAGTAAAATAAAGGAGAAGGCTCATCATCAACCCTTACCATCCTTAATTTCCCTTTAGGATATTTAATGAAAGGAGTAGCATGATCTTTTAGAATCAAAGGAAAGGAAGGAGCAATTATGTTAAACCATAATTTTCCCACTAAGCTAGAAACAAAAGCCAATATTATCTTCAAATATAAAGAAGATGACTCACAAACAAGGAAGATTGATGGCTACTCTAATAAAAGAGATTGGGGAAAATATTTGATAGT
The DNA here is from genome assembly GCA_015680685.1 of Gnetum montanum. Classification (NCBI taxonomy): domain Eukaryota; kingdom Viridiplantae; phylum Streptophyta; class Gnetopsida; order Gnetales; family Gnetaceae; genus Gnetum; species Gnetum montanum. The sequence continues at coordinate 59,208 of MNCI01037567.1, forward strand.
TAAATAGCCAAATATAAAGAGTTTCTTTTATAAAATGCACAAGAGACATCCAAGCTATAGAGAGAAATGAAAGGCTTAAAAAAAGAAAATGAGTAGCTTAAGACTTTGATTACCATTAAGGAATGAATGCTTGAAAACAAAGAGTATACCACTACACAATTAGAGGAAAGATTAGCCATTACAAGCTCAAAACTAGAACAAGCCAAGAAGGGAAAAGCTCCAAATTATTCTTACCTGGCCCTACAAGACTTCAAAGATATAATTATTGAAGTAAATTATAATAGAGAATGGGTACAGGAAACCAAAAATTTGTAGAAATCAAGGCAAAATAAGCTATTTTTGTGAAGATGAAGAGGAAAGCTAAAGAGTTATATGACCTAGCTAGAGCAAAAAGAGAAGTACAACCTCCATACAAACAAGCATTTTTGGACATGATTATTATGCCAGTTCTAGGAATTATGAATAAAATTGCTAAAAAGAAGCTTGAATTAGAATAGGATTATTCCAATATGGGAGCTACACTAATTGAAATAAATAATTCAATAATGGAATCAAATCATTATAGGTTAGAAGCTAAAGACATTTTTAAAGGACCTAATAGCATTGAACTAGATACAATGAATCAATCCATTAAGGTTCTCATTAATCATGGAAAATTAACACATTAGTTATCAATAGAGGGATTCTAGATTCAGAAAATAAGAAGTTATTTATAAAATGAATAGTTATCCAACAATTTGTAATTATATGTAGAAAACGTGAGGTGTATGAAGCCTTCACTCTTGTAATAGTTGTAACCGTCATATACTACTATATAAAGCCTAGAGCAAATTTGTTAAAGAAAAGGTTCTTTGAAAGGAGTGCTTCTACGAAACAAAAGCTTGTAAAAAAAATTTCTAATGGCATTGTAAATAAGTTTTATCTATTTCCTGTAGTGTTATTTTTCATTTGACAATTATATTAAATAATTTTTTCTTATATGTCTAGCCTAGTCATTTGATAGCTATGTTCAGATGGAATGTCAGTTTTGGAATTGGTTATTTTCTCTATGAGTTAAGGTTTAACTTGTTTCTATTATTCTAGTTGAATAAGATAGGTTTTATAAGTGTCCATTCTAAATCAGTATAACATTGTAGTAATGTCATCTTTGTTAAATTTTGAGCTTTGTGAATAATTTTATTTCCTTAGTTTCTTGCTTTGATTAGCAAAATGTTTGTGATCTAACTTTGGAAAGTTAGCTAAAAGATAGTTCAAAATTAAAGATTGCCAACTCCTATAAAACTGCTCATCCATTATATTAATTAGACTTAATACTAGATTTGTAGGAAAGCTATTTAATTTTCTTTAATTATGCTAAGAAATAACTACATGGTATTAGTTAACCTTTTGTTATGTCAAAACCTTATAGAAAATGAAGATTATAGAATGTGTGTGTAGGTTGTAGTTTTATAGGTCCATAAATAAACAAGAACTTTAACACAAGTGTTGAGTTTGAAATGAGATCTATGTTGAAACATCATTATGAAGACTAAGTGGGCAAGATGAAGACATGGAAGCAACCAAAGACTACGAACTAAATGAAGATGTTTCAAGGACTATTGGAATGCTAGAGAGATAAGAAAATGCCCAAACTTTAAAGAACATAAGTGGAAATAACACCCATAGAAAATAGCAAATGTCCATATGGCAAGATAGATGTCTACTAGTAGACATCTATAGTATAAGTTGTACGTCTCTCCTACATTGCAGCCGATATTAGTTGGACATCTAATCCTCAAAATAGATGTTTACACTAGTTGTTTGGTAGCCATTGCATGAATTCTAAGGAGTTTTTGGAAACTCCAAGGCTATAAGATGTCAAAATCTTGGGAATTATTCAAGTACTATTCACAAAAATTTCTATCATTGTCTATTCTAAGAAATTCTATTCTTACTCTCCATTGTAATATCATTTGCTTGATTATGATTGTACTAAGCTTCAAGTAAAAGGATTTGTAAATTTAGTTACACTCTTTCAATGTTCTTTTTCTTCTTTCTTGTAGCCGTATAGGGTTGATGTACTTCTTGTGAGAAGACATCCTTATTGAGCTTGTCAAGATCCTACAAGATTGAATGGTTTTGTGACATCAATATACTCCATAGCATAGCTCAATTTTATAAAGGTTGTGGAATTCTCTAAACCACATTTTGAGCTTGTCGAGACCTTACAGGGTTCTGTGGTTTCACAACGATGAAACACTCCAAAGTAGAGCTCAAAAATTGTATAGTGAATGGGCCCCTTCAAACCACATTTTTGAATAAACAAAGTCCAAAGATGTGCATGGATTCTACCCTCTAAGTGTGGATGTACCCAAGTTGGAAAACCATGTAAAATTTTATGTGCTTTTATGGTTGGTGCAATTTTAATTGGGGAACTTATTCAACCCCCCTTCTAAGTTCTTGATCCATAGCATAGTCATTAGCTACATATAAAATAAAACATCATTATGAAGACTTTTCATAGTTAAAAAATATTTAGCCATATTTAGCTTGATTGTACCAGCAAAAGCTATTTGGGGGTATCCATGCCTTAGTAGTGCTAGAGACCAGCAGCCATCTAAAATGAGTAATCATAATAAGTTGTCTCCTAGCATAGGGTCATTCCCCTACACCAATAATGTGTTAACATGATAGTGTGTACATTTTATAATATTTGATTTGAAGGTGACTCGATGGATATCTCTAGAGTAGATTGAGAAGGATTCATAGCCATAGATACCTACATGGATTTAGGCAAATTATTGAACCTAAAGAAAGTCCTTTTTGAAGCTTATGCTTGAAATCACTTGAATTATCATCTAGTTGTAAGTTCATGGCCCACATAGCATTGTGTTGCTAAGGCTTCTATGATATCTTACCTTGCATAGGCAATGCAAGTGGCAAAAGAAGTATAGGTATGAGATGCATAGTATTGTGGTATATAATAAGGAGTATAATCAAAAGGAGACTCAACTTGTGGAGTGGTAGGTCTATGGTATTAAGAGGGACAGTCATGATCAGAAAAAGAATTGTAGCTTGGAGAGCCACTAGGAGATACAAGTTACAAGACATAATATCCATATGGATCTAGTTGGTGGTAAGGATACTACCACATTGGTGGTGACATTCCTCATGACTATGGGTTTTTCCATTGATGATAATAGTCTTGAGGTTGAGGTGGTACTCCACTTGGATAATACTATTACAAGTGGAACTGTTACTAATAATTACCTTGTGGATAAAGTAATCTGCTATGTGATTTCATTCTAACAAACTTTGGATTCAAGGCATAAACCCTAGATTCTTGTAGGTGTAATAGTATTGGGCAACATCCCTTTAGATTTTCATACTTATAGATGTTACACCTTTCATCTTCTATTTAAAAATCTACAATCTTATCAATTAGTACAACCTTACCTTTCTAATCATGTTAGTCCTTGCCTAAATCCTTTTTTCTCCTTCTATCTTTATCTTTGTTCCCCTACTTTATTTTCTCCTCCATAATTTTTAGAGTAGTTTGGAACTTCTTGTCCAAGGAGTCACATATTTTATCCATTTAAAATGATATATTTGAGACATATTTTTGAATTGATAAATTTTTTCTCTATATCACATCCTTTGGTGATGCTTCCTCCTTAGGATCGCAGAGACATACTTCCCTTTTTTGAAGGGAGGGATCTTTGTTATACTCCTTTGTAGTTTTTCTCTTCTTTGATTCTTCTTCTTCTTTAGCCAGTTGATCAATCAGCCTTTAGATCTAATGGGTTCTTATTTCTAATAATCTCTCTTGGCCACAAATCCCAAGAGTCTCTTTGGTTTAATTCTTGAGCCCATTTCTCATAGCAAAGCTACTTCCTTTGAGAAAACTCATGGCCTAGGCATTAGTATAGAAGAGAGTAATACCTTCCCAAGGTTGCATCAAGAGATTCATGATTAACTTGTTTTCACCCTTGAATTTATTTCCTCAAGTTTTATATTCTAGAGTACATTTGATATTTATCATTGAATAGTTCCAACATTGTATTCCATCTACAGATAGATTCTAGCTCCAAAGATTGATACCAAATTTTAGCTTCTTTGATGAGTAACCTAGGAAATACTTTAAGCCTCTACTACTCATTCTCAATGTTTTACAAGATATAAGCATCATGGAAGAATTGCAAATGATGTTACAAATGAGCATTGTATCCTCCTTCAAACGTAGGAATGTTATTTATATCAAGTCGTTTATTCTGGCTATGTGAAAATATGAACTAACTCTAGGATGTTTATCATGTTTCTTGTAGCAAGCAGTGGCTCATCATAGTCATCATATTCATGATGGTTACTATCATGGCCATGTGTCCTATGACATGGCCTACTATGCCTTCTTTCTAGATGATGTTCCTCCTCTTCTTAATGTTGCCTATGTTCCCTCCTCTCATCTCTACGATGGGGTATTTTGTCATCACCATCTTGGGTTCAATCATCTCTTCTTTGGTCTTACTCACATATTTCCTTATTAGAGCTTAATGATGAGTATGAAGCACTAGGAGAGTTATGCCAGCCTGCCCTCCTTCTTTGGTCCCTTAGTTCTTCTTCTGGTGAATGATTAAGAAGCCTTAGCCTTAAGGTTCCCTTGATTCTAGCACCAGTTCTCCCCTTACCTTAGTTTCTTATCAAGGTTAAACGTAATCATTCATGAGTTGTGTTGTCCTTACTAAAGGAAGGAGGACTTTGATGTTGTGATCATCCTATTGGAAGTTTAGTATCCTCCTTTTTTAATTATGAGGTCAATGAGATTGGGACCCTCTTGCCCTTTGAGGCTTCATGGTGGATCTCCATTATTTTATCTTTCCTAAGTTTGGCTTCTAATGGATGATAGTCCCCAAAGAAGTATTCCTTCACTTAAATTCTAGGAATGCTAGTTCAAGCCCTAGCTTCATTAGTATTGCCATGAATAGTGAGGGAATAGAATGATTGGGAGGCAACCCAACATTATTCTTCAAATCTTTCCAGCTTAGTTTTTCATCCTAATGAAGAATGAAGGTGATAACTAGATGATAGAAACCTGGATGGGCATAGACAACCATTATTTATTGAGGTACCTCATTAGTATTTCTACTGGTTCTATCATGCAACTTGTTAAGATCATCATCATGTGATGAATTAGCCTTGCAATAAGAAGAAATTTTTAGTTTGCTCTTGTTTATTGTGCCTCTAATGAAATATTATTATTTCTTAAGGATAATGCATTATATTCCTTATATGATTTTACTATCTGAAATACTTAGAGAACATAACTAAAAATAGCATCCCTGGTAGAGACATCAATGATGAGCAATAGGTATTTCCTACGTCTAACCATACCAATCACAAGCATGTATGCATGATCCAATTGAATTTCATGAATGCCTTCTACCTTAGTAGCCCATTTCCTAGACAGTAAAATGTGAGGTTACTAATCTTTCTCTTCCCAATCATCACTTGTGTTAACTTCAGCCATATGACTAAGTGTGATTACGGTGTAAGATATTATTATTTATAATTTTTATTATTTTCTATCTCTAAAAGTATTAAGAAAGAAATTAGTTAACATATTAAGCTTTAACTAATTAATGACCAAACTAACCTAAATGTACAATGTCCATTCTCACTTTCTATACACATCCTAAACTTACACTAACACCACTGGATTACCAAGTGTTTACTAATGGGCATGCCAGTATTCATCACTATGATTACCAAGCATTAGTATATTATGCTCAAAGTGGTTGTACTCACATTACTATGAACTAAAATATTAAGAATTTAAGTATAAAAATATAAATCGCATGTGAAGTAAAATGCATGAAAGTAAACTTAAGTTAATTCAAGTGCTATAATGCAAAGAAGAAATCTCAATTTTATTTCCATTCATGCAACTATGTCTAGGTGCATTTTTCACTCAAATAAAAATTCCATACAATTAATTCTATCCATGCTACAACCAGTTAAAAGGAAATTTTACTAATTCCTATGAAAAAAACTTACAATAGTTTAGCTACTAGACCAACCAAAGGTATCATAAATGTAGCTAGTGTATACATTTATATAGGCCTTGGGAGGATTAGCATCAATGCATATGTGTCAACACATCCAAGGATGCATCTGTGGGGATGTGTCAACATAGCCAACTTATTAATACTTCATCACCTATGTTTCACTTATTTTAGGTTCCAACACCACCCTTCCTCCCCCTGCCATTTTTAATTATGAGTTAGGTAAACCAAAATTTAAATAAATACAATTATATTTAGCATTAATTATATTATTGATAAAACTATTGATTATGGACATGAAACAATTTAGGATTAGAATTACAGGCTCGATTTTATTTACGACACATTCAAGGAAAATTAAGCTTTCAAACAACGGGTGAATAAATGATTAAAGGAATGTATAATGGAAGATTTCTTTAAGCTCATGTAATTCCTGGCCACATTTCTAAAGCAAAGAATTGGTTTCATTTTTAGAATAAAATCTCACAATAAGAATAAGCATGGATTTGAACTACCAACTACTAAGAAAAGTTTGGATTAAAAAATTTTTGGAAAAAGGGTTTAGAGATGTAGCACATTTTAAATCTATAGAACAAAATTTTTGAAGCTAAGCCTACCTTTCCAAGGATTTTCAATCTACTATTCACAAAATTAGAAATCTAGGGCTTTCCAGTAAAGTGAGGTGTTAAGCAGATTAATTCAATTAAGCATCAAGAATAGACCCTGCATATCAGTTTAAGCTCATATTCACATTTTCCTAAGCTGTAAGTAGATGAGTGCATCAAAAATAGAAACACCAAACTTATGAACTAGTTTCATGGTGACAAGCATTAGAAAAAATAGATAAGTAAAAATAGAAACCCTCATCTCATTTAGATAAAGAGCTTGATTTTTAAATAGGGGTTTTTACCACATTAGCTAGTAGAGGAGAAACTTTGAATTGGTAATAAATAAAGGAAAATGGCTTTACTAAATTAAGCTCTACCAAGCTAACTTTAAGATTTAAAGCGTTAAATGTAATTTTATAAAGTGGTTCTAAGGACACATCAATGATTATATGAAGTTAGCTTGTAGAGCCGAAAAATAGCTCTACAAATTAGCTCTTCCATGTAAGCATCATCTTATAGCTTGAAAAGTGGAAAATAAACTTTAAATATTGATTCTATGAGCAAATTTTGCCATGTCAGTTTCTTTGACATGGCTTAAAAGTTTAGTGAAATTTCTTTCACCAAAAAGAGATTCATAGAGCTTGGAAATGGTTCTACTAAATGGCTCTACCACGTAAACTCTATGGCTAGTGCATGTTCACAAAACCTAAATATGAATCTATGAAGAAAAGCTAAATTCATTTTGCAAACCACATCAACCATGTAGATTAACCTCTCCACATCAACTCTTAGAAATTTAGTAAGCTCATAAAATTGAAAAACCTATTTCATAAAGGAAGCTTTGAAACAAATTTACTATATCAACATATTTGAAAAGCTCATAAAACCAAAGATTAACTCTATAAAATGATTCTACCACATCAACTTTTTATGTAGCACTAGGTTTGTTGAGCTAAACAAAGGTTCTATGAAATGACTCTTCAATGCCAACTCTTCCACATCAGCTTCGAAGAAGGTCTAGTTCATAGAACTAAGAAGAGGTTCTACCAAATAGCTCTATGAATGATAAGCTTAACCTTATAACTATATGCTTGCTCTTGCCACATAATCCACTTGTTAAGGTTCGTAGAAGTAAAATATGGTTCTATAATGTAGCTATAAAATGAACTATGTCATGCCACTATAAGCCTAATTGGCCAACTTGTAGAGCCAGTTCATGGAATTAAATTTCCACTCTACAAGTGAATTCTACCATGTCATCATCCACCACATCAACATACAATACATCAACTATAGAAAAAAGGCTAGTTGATATAGCCACATTTTCATTCTATAAATATACTATGCCACATCAACACTAGCCATTTCAGCTTCTAACATGTCATCTACTAGGAAGATCTATTTCTTAGAACTAAAAAGAAATTCTAAAAAATAGCTCTACAAATAACAAGCTCAACCCTAGTTCTACAATGAAAATTTGGAACAATAGTAAAAGCTAAGTCATCATTTCTCCACATCAGCATATAGAGGAAAGCTTGTAGAACCAACAATCAGCCTTACAAGATAATCCTATAAAAGAAAAGAAGAGAGAAAGTGAAATTGACTTCATATATAAAATGTGGATTTCACTTCAAAGAAACTTGTAGAATGAAAAATCATATTTGAAAGGAAATCTAAAAATGATTTCAAGTAGCTAGATGGGAAGCTCATAGCTAAACCTACATAGTGCCAAAATATGTCTCTATAAAATAATTCTAAGAAACAACACTACCACGTTAGCTTTATTCTTAGAGAAAAAGGAGTAAAGTATGAATAAGAAGTTTGTAGTGCTAAAAAATAATTTTACAAATAAAATTTTCTATGTCAACTTTCATGGAGTTTAAAAAGGTTCTATAAAATCACTCTATCATGTAAGCTCTAAAGTTAGCTTATGTTCATAGAAGTAAAATCTAGTTCTATGGAGAAGCTCTATGTGCAACATAACATATTACCGCATCAGCTTAAAGATGGAGTTTGTAGAACCAAATTTATATTTTACAAGTAGGCTATACCATGTCAACATCCTCCATGTCAGCTTGTAGACCAAGTTCATGAGGTAGAAATTTAGCTTTACATATAGAACTTAAAGTAGTTCTTCCATGTTATCATCTTCCACATCTACTTATAGAAATAACATATAAAGCCAAATTTAGATCTACATTGGAAAAACTCTTCCACATTAGCTCGTTTGAAGAGCATGTTTGTAGAGTGCAAAAATGATTCTATAAGAGCAATTCTACAAGCCACATCAAACCTTAGACCCACCAAGAATGATGCACATGAATATTTTAATTTTAATCTAGCTCATCAAGAAGGCATAGCATTACTTAGAATCTGTTCAAAAAGAAGCTTGAATTTCTTTCACCACATCAAGTAAATTCATAAAGCTTAAGATCAAGAGACTCGAGGATGATCTCATAAGCTAACAAGATTTTTAACTCTTGCTTCTTAAATATGGTAGCTCAAACAAGATCAAAGTCTACAAAAAGTAGATCACATAGCTTTCTTCAAATGAATGAATTTAAAACTAAAGCTTCGAATATAAATAGTGAGATTTGGGTATATTTTGAATGCATAAAGCTAAAGTAGGGTTAAAAACTAGAACAAAGTAGAGTGCAAAACCACCGTTAACAATGCACATAAGCTTTAAGTTTTCAAAAGAGCTACAATATCATACAGGAAAAGGGAAGAAGTTCCTCAAAAATTTTAGGATGTTGATACCTTTACTTTCTCTAAATACTTACAACAATATAATTTAAACATTAACCAACTCTACCAATGAATCAATGTAGTATCATTAGACCTAGATATAAAAGAAATAAATTTTTTTGATTTTGATTAAATATCATGAGTTAGTGAAAAAATTAGCCTTGCAAGTAGCAAGGTTGATGGAGGAATGGCATGATATTTATGAGAAGATAGGGTTGCATAAACTTGTTTTCAAGGCAAAAGCAAATCTCATTAGAGATGTCTTGAATTTCTTAATGACAGAAGCATTTTACAAGAACAACAAGTTATGATTTAATGGAAACATAGATTGGTATATAGACATTAGCATCAAAAAGGCATATGAGCTTTATGGTCTAAAAGAGCTTAAAATCACAGAGATAGACACCTAATAGTATAATGAAGAAGTACTAAGTGGTAAATTCTAGATCACCTTGAATAAGGAAATGCTATTAAGCTACCACTATCAAGCTTAGAAAAGGCATGGAGATATAGAAACACAATCCAAAAAGCTTCAAAGCTTATGTTTCCTCATCAAATTTTCATTTCTACTTTGAATTTTTGTTGTAGTAGTGATGTTAATAATGACTCTGATTATACTGTATGGACTTGGGTAGCTCTAGAGAATAAAATACTTTTCTTTCCAGTTCAATATATGAATGATGCCTTATAGAAAAGCTTGTCCAAAATTCATGAACAAGGGGATTAGCTAAGCCTTCGTTCATTTTTGTTAGATTGCTTGTTCAGTGAGGTTCTAGATCTAGAAAGGATGGCTCCCATTTGTGTAGGATAAACTTCACAAAGGAAACCCAAACCAAAAGATCCTTGCTATGATTTCTTCCCAGTAGTCCACCAAAGAAACTACTTTGATGCTTAGGTCCTAGAATTTTTGATGAATTCTATTTACCCTCATTTGATAAAGCTAATTCTAGGAGCCTTGTAACCAAGAGTAGATCAGCAAATGGTTAAGAAAATAAAAGGCAAATGTCATGAATTTTTTTTCTTTCACACTTGTTACACTCATATACTTATATCAAGATTTGAAGAAAAGGCTTTCAAATTACCTAGATTTGTAGCTCCTTATTTAGCATCCTTGGAAAATGAAAGAAAAATGTGGAAATCCTCTTACAACATAATTAAAAGCATAAAGAGATTTTTCCTTTGAAATTCAACTTCTACAAATCTTTCAATTTAGCACATCTAAGGGAAACAACCAAAAGGCACAAAGAGCAATGTAGTTTTCCTACAGTGCTAAAGAAAATTTATTCAACTATAAAAACCAGGAAGGTTCATTAGCTTGATGAATCAAATGTAGTTTACTTAAAACTACAAATAGGAAGGTGAACAAGGCAATGGATGAAGCTTTGGAATGTCTTAAAAGAAGTTTATCAATGAAGCTTTTATCCAGTGCTTGTGCTTAACTAGCCATTGAGACATGTAGATGGATGAAGGATAGAGATCATCCTCTATCTAGGGATTTTCTTAATGAATATTTACCACTAATGGAGGAAAATTATTTCTCTTAAAAAGTATTAGAGCCAGAGGAATCCGTGCCCAATCAAAGATTCCCACTTAGCAAAATAGAATATGCAAGAGTTAAGAAAGCCAAGAAGTTGAAGATTAAAAGAATAAGACTTAACAAAGAAAAACAACAATGGTAGCTTGTAGACCAACAAAAATTAAAGGAGCTAGAGTAGCAATAAATTTTAGAGCAAAGAAAAAAAGAGCAACAATAGCAATAACTAGAACAATAAAGATTGATGGAGCTACAACATAACCAACAAATGGAAGGAGAAAGCTTATCATCTATTCTTACTATTTTAAATTTTTCCTCTAGTTATCTGATGAAAGAATTAGCTTGGTCTTATTATATCAAGAAAAAAGAGGGCAAGATCATACTAAGCCAAAAACTTCCGATAGCTCTAGAAACAAAGGCTAGTGTCATCTTCCAATACAAGGAAGATGACCCATAAATAGAATAGAAAAAACTTGTAATATCACATGAAACAATGTCCAATACAATAGGTACTCTAATTAAAGATATGGAACAAATAGCAAATAATCATATAGCTAAGCTTCAAGAGTTGTTACTCCAAAATAACCAAGAAATATCTAGGCTACAAGGGAAAATGAAGAACTTAAAGAAAAAAAATGAACACCTCAAGGTAATGATAATCATTAAGGAATCATTACTAGAAAATAAAGAGCATGAAGTAGTAAGAATGAAAGAAAGCTTGGCCATCACCTACTCTAAATTAGATCAAGCTAGAAAGAGAAAAGATCCTAATTACTCTCATCTTACCCTTCCAAGCTTTAAGAAAATAATGATTTAAATGGAGTATACAAAGAAATGGATAAAAGAGATATGAGAGGAGATTACAAAAATAAGAGAAAAGCAAAGATTATGCACAAAAATAAAGGGAAGGATCCATGAATTATATGAACTACCTAAAAATTAAAGGGAACAACTAGTCCAGTACAAGAAGAGCATCCTCAACTCAATGATGATGTCTATTATAGGCATCATGATAGAAACTTCTCAAAAGAAGTTGAGTTTGAACAGGTCTATTATAGTGTAAAAGCTACCTTAGTTGAAATAAATAACTTAATAACTAAATCAGTTTTAGGAAAAAGTAGTGCCAAAGATATCATTATGAAGCTTGATAGCTTTGATCCAAATTCAATGCATTAGGCTATCAAAACCCTCATTAACAATGAAAAATTTTCATGATAGCTAGCTACGAAAGGGCTTCAAATTTAGTAAATGTAGAGGATCTACTAAGAAACTAAAAAACTAGCCAACATATTAAAGTTCTACTAGGAGAAGGTGAGAAATTTATAGCTTAAATTCTGTAACAATTGTAACTACTTGAGGCTACTATAACAAAAGCTTAGAGAATCATTTTTTTGAAAGAAACTTTTAGTCTAGCATTTTGTAAAGAATCATCTTGTAAAGACTTTTTTTAGTAATGGCATTCTAAGTAGGTTTCATCTATGTTTTTTGGTTTTTTCTCTCTTAGCTTATTATTTTTTATTTGATTAGCTCTTCCTAATTTGTCTAGTATTAGTATTGCATAGCTACATATGAATGGATTACTAGTCTTAGACTGGATTATTTTCTCTATGAAGCATAGGTTTAGCTTATTTTTGTTATGATGATTGGATGAGATAGCTTCAACAAGTGTCAATCCTTAAGTAGCATAACATAGAAATATTATCATCTTTACCTGAATAATTCTATTTTCCTTAGTTTCCTACTCTATTTAGAAAAGCTTTTGTAATTTTGCTTTAGAAAGTTAGCTAACATATAGATCATAATTTAAGATTGTCTTTTTCTATAAAACTACCCATTTACTATATATGTATGTTGCAATATTCAAATCTAGATTTGTAAGAGACCTACTCAATTTCCTAAATAGGTTAAGAGATAGCTAAAAGAGATAGATAGTTCAATATATTTAAAGCAAAAATCCTTTAAATTGATTTTGTTATCAAATAGATTGATATTTACTATTAATAATAATTAGTCACATAAGTTCATTACCAATAAAGGCTATTTGCGGGCATCCATGCCTTGATTGTATCATAGACCATGCCTTGACTGAATCACTCTTGATTCTACTACAACATCTTTTACTAGAACTAGAAGGATGACCTCTTATTGTTAAATAGTTTATAGTTTATTAGGTTATATTATATTAAAGTTGATTATAAGATAATCTAGTTATTGTAGCTCATGATTAGTTCCTCTAATCAACAAGAATATTTCAAAAGTCCAACACATACATTTAAACTAAATACTCAATCTATGTCATGAGATACTAAAACTACACATCCAAGTAGTGGAGTTAAAACATGATGTAGTAGGACAACATCATTAGTTAGGGGCTTGTTTTTCAAAAGAAAAGTTAAAATAGGATCAACTAGTAGGACTCATAGTTTATAAATAATGGCTAACTTACCCCTATTAACTCATTTTCAATTACACATACCTCTGATGTTCAACACTTATCACAACATACCAAATTCAATATTAAATATCTCCCAAAACCATATATCCTTGGTAAATCTTATTTAGTATATTAATATCTACACCTATTTGAACTGGCCCTTGTTCATGTAAATATTCAACATATAGACTAAGCATACAAAATGTTCATAGGTAATCTCAAGGACATGGCTAAAATTTGATATTCAAATCTAGCAAATAATAGTATCACTAGCTGGGATGACATGAAAGCCTCATTTATAGCCTAGTTTGGTAATCAAATTGAGCAAACTCAACTATATAGTGATCTAGTTCAAATGAAATAGGAAAACAAGGAATCAATGATAGAATTCAACATTAATTTTTAGAGATTTTTTGATTTATTCCAAGACTAGTTTCATCCAAGCAATGAAGTTTTAAGAGATACCTATCTAAATACTATGACTCCTAGGATCTCAATTTGATTATGTAGAACACCTAATGTCAATACTTTATCATACCTTTATAGTGAAGCTATAGAATTAGAAAGACAACTAACTCTAATCCCTGAAAATACATATCCCTTGGCAAATAATCCTCAAAAGGGAATATTTCCAATCCAGATTTTAACTCAACACAAGGCCTTACCCTCAATCATTAGTTCCATGGATTTAAAGGTTGAAGAGCTTGATAAAGATAGGCTTTTAAAAGAAATGTCAAAAAAAATCAATAAGTTAGAAAAAACTATCAAAAATGAAAATTAAGGAAGATGAAGGATTTAGAAAAGGTAGAAAATCATATATCCAAGGTGATTTCAAAGATGTTGAAGAAAAAGAAGATTTAGCCTATTCAAACTTAATAGAATTTGAAGAATTTAAATAACTCACATCCCCAAGCATACATTATTTGAAAAGATCATCTAGTGACAAAACATCTGAAGATTTAGAATTAGGATACTCTTTTAGTGATGAGTTTAATAATAGTGATGAGCCTAGGTATGAATTTAGGAGTACAAAAGAAAAACCTACAACATCTAGGCCACCAAATACAATACCTAAACCTACTGGAAAACATAAAGCTTTTGAAGAAAAACAAAATTCAAAGAGAGATCTCAACCTAAAGAAGAATATCACTAAGATCCTCTCCCAAGAATGTTTTGGAAGGTAGGATTTTAAGGTGAAGTAAAATATGAAATAATAGAAGATTTAAAAAGGATTAAAGCTAATATTTGCTTATATTTATTGACATTTAAAATAATTTGGAAGGATACTCCAAAATAATTTTAGAAGAAATTAAGAATTTTAGAGTATACTCCAAAATGGAAGGAATCTTCTATATTTTAGAGGAAATTAAAATCTACTATAAGAAGAAAATGGAAGGAATCTACTATATGTCAAATGGAAGGATACTCCAAAATAATTTTAGAAGAAATTAAGAATAAGAAGAAAGTGGGTGAAGTTGTCATATATTTATAATGACAAATCTACTAGTAAAACAGAGGTTGTGGCTAATAGAGATGTTTCCCCTTTCATATTGACTCTTAAACTAAAGGGAAAATATCTGCATAATTATTTAGTTAATTCAAGAGCTACTTCAACAGTAATGCCTATGACAATATGGATTAAACCTTGAAAATCAGATAAGGAAATTGTCCAAGTTGACAAAAGTAGAGTCATGATAGTAGGCCAATTACAAAATATGCTGCTTCAATTAGCTTCAGATCCAAGTGTCAAAAGTAGAGTCACGATAGTAGGCTAGTTACAAAATATGCTGCTTCAATTAGCTTCAGATCTAAGGGTCAAAAGTAGAGTCACTATTTAAGTAGCTAATATTCCTAATTTGTATAGATCATTATTAAGTAGAAATTGGAGCTAAAATTTCTTTGGATATATAGCTACAAACTACTCACATATGTGGTTACCATGGAAAGGTAAACCAAATTAGATTTATGTATATAGCAAACCACTAATGATAAATAATGTGAATTTAGATGGAAAAAATAAGAGAATTAAGTCAAGAAAAGTTGAATTAGAAGTCAGTTTAATTTAAGAAATATAAGTTATGCATTATGATGATTAAACAGAAAAATTTTGGCAGTTACACTTTGACAAAGCTTGTAATTTAAGAGGATCAAGAATTGGTATTGCTCTAATTGGCACCAAAGGTTAAGCAGATCTAAAAGCTACACGATTGGAATTTCCTTGTGCCAATAATAGGGCTGAATATGAAGCTTTATGTAGATGTTTGAGAATGGCACATGAAATGGGAATTACCAAATTAGTGGTTAAAGGAGATGCAAAACTCATATGCAATCAATTTGAAGAAAAATGTAGTGTTAAAAGCTCATTCTTTAAAACTTATAGGCAAATAGCAATAAGATTACTCAAAAATTTTATGGAATATAAAATTGAAAAAATCCTAAGGAAAAAGAATTAGAAGGTTGATGAGCTTGTTCTAGTAGCTTCAACTCAAGATTTATCAAGCATATTTGAAAGCCATAAAATAGTAATTGAGTTAGAACTAAAGCCAACAATCACTAATAACGAGGATTATTTTGAAGTATTTAAATATGATCACTATAACTATGGAAAAATCAATACTGAAAGAATCTAGGACACCTTAGGTGGTCTTGTCGATCACCTAAGGACTTAAAAAATCTATTATAGAGCAAGATAAAATAAAAATGAGCTACAACATATAAAAAGATGATATAGTGCTAGATTCAAGAACAAAATGAGAGATGTATGAAATATAAATAATATGGCAAACAAAACATATGCAAAGCTTTTTATTTACTGCTATAAAGTTTGTTGTAAAATATACGCTTAGAAATGTAAATATTGAGGCTTTCAAAAAGCCTAAGAGTACAAAAAATATCTTTAAAATCTAATGCAGGATGCAAGGTGTGTTCTACACTTGAATCTACACTTATCTCTCAATTAATCTACTCTCTAATAAATGTTGTCACAAGTTTCCTCCACTCTTAGTGATTTATGCTTTAAAAATGACTATAAAAGGTTGCAAAATCTACAACTTCTTCTCTACTCTTTGCTAAAATAGGTCTCTTTTTAGCAAAATTCTACTTTACCAAAAATTTCTAAAAATGACATTGAATCTTATTTAAATAGGCTTTGAATTTGCTTCTCTTGTGTTGGTTACATTTCCATATGCTTTCTAGACCATTACATGATGTATTTGGTTCATTTTCATGGTCTAAAACTACAGCGTATGGGTTACCATCATTTTTGACTTTTTCCATCACATTTGGTAGCATATTTGAGTTATTTTTCATGGCCCAAAACTATAGTGTATGGGCACCAATATTTTTGAATTTTTGTATTGTACTTGGTAGTGTATTTAGCATTTTACTTTTCATACATAGGCACAAAGAAATTCACAACGTGTAGATCATGAACTTCATTTTACATATTGAAAATAGCCAAAATTATGATTAACAAAAGATTACAAGATAATATTTCTTAAGAGAAATCAAGGCATTTATGTTTTCTTTTGATTCCAATCAAATTACATGACAAAAATTTGGCTACTAGGCTTCTTGTTTATAATATGAATTTTCTATGAGGTGTTTCATTGATCCCTCTTTATTGATGTTTCAAAGATTGACCTAAGAGACATCAAAAAAAATTATGAAACACTACCACAGGTTCATCACCAATGCTCCCTCTCTACACTTGATTTTATAGCTACTAAATCATGCCAAGGAGTGATTGTGAGGGTGAAATAAGGCTAAAATGGAATGTAAAGAATTTTGGGTGAGACAATGGTTACATTGGCTACTCGAATGGTCACATTGGCTTGATGAAGAATCCCAAATGTTTTGACATCATGGTTATAGCATAGTAACATGGTTGCTAGCTAGTGAGGTCTTCATGCTTCATGCTAGAACTATTGGTTACTAGATGATGTTTAGAGTAACTAGCAGCTCTCTCTTCTCATTTGTTTCTTTTGGAGAGATGTTGATTTGATTAACTTCAAGCTTCATTGATCTCTTAGATTTCTTGGCATTTTCTTACTTTTTTTCTTGTGGGAGAAAAACCTTCATTAGGTTTCATTGCCAAGACCAAATTTTTATTTAATTTTCTCACTAAATGAGGAGTTTGGTAGTCTAGTGAACTTGATTGGTAGAGCGTGTAGAAGAATATGTCACATGTCTATAGTGCATGAATGTCAAACATAGGTTTTCATTGTTAGCAAGGTAAGGAAAGCCAAATTTTGGTTACCAAGTTATGGCTTAAGAGGGATAACGAAAGTGATGTGAGGCAAGCATTGTTAGTAAGGTCGAACAAGCTCCTCAAATTGCATGCATCAAGATTGCCTAGTAACTTACCACTATGATGAGTCACACCTCTACAATGGCTCTAGGCTTATCTTACAAACAAAAATCCAAGAGTACAAGAAAACATGTCAAAGAATAGGTGCAATTACAAAAGGTTATATGAGACAACAAGCAAATACAAGACATCATATGTTATAATCAGGAGAACATGGTAACTTTATATCTTTTTTTACAAATTCATACAAATTTTTTAGTATTTTAAGATGCCAAAAGATAGAATGAAAGGTCACATAGGCTCACTGGTTATATGCCACTAGAGTTCTCAATGTCGATCATTCATCCAAACTTGTAAACAAAGGAAAACAAAGGCTAGAAACAAATAAGTTAATGTTCAATGTAATAAGTTTTGATATAGGAATGGTTGATAGGATTGATCAATTCATTCCCATCCATGTTTTCCAATCTAAATGCTCTATTACCATATACTTTAGTAACCAAGAAAAGTCCCTCCCAGTTGGCTAAGAATTTTTCTATGTATTTGCACACAGCCTTGAGGACAAGGTCACCTTCCTTGATTTTCTACCAATTTGGATCATGAAAGTGATGTTGTTTCTACTTCTCTTGATATCATTCGATGTTGGTAAGCATTTTTATTCATTACTCTTCCATCAAGTTGAGGTTAATGGTACACAACTTATTATTCTGTTGACTGTTAATGTAGTTAGATAAAGCTACACTTAAGGATGGAACCTACAATTTGAGAGGAAAAAGAACTTCACATCCATAAACTAGACTATATTGCATGGCATTTCTTGTACTCCCATATGTTGACCTATAATCCCAGAGTTCATTTAATAGTTATTCATGCCATCTACATTTATCATTCTTTAACATTTTCTTCAAAAGATTAATGATGATCTTTTTGTTGGCTTCAACTTAACCATTAGTTGTGGATAGTAGGGTAATGAAAAGAATTGCTTAATTTTTAATTATTGATAAAAGGCTTTCATTTCTTGTGTGCTAAACTATGGTACATTATCTTTGACAATGGTTAAAGATAGGCCAAAATGGAATACTATGTTATCTAAGATGAAGTTACACACTTGTTAAGACATTGTTTTTCTTAAAGAAATAGCTTTAACCCACCTCATGAAATACTTGGTTGTAGTAATAATAAAGCTATGTCCTATAGAGGAATTAGGAGTTATAGGTCCAATTATGTCAATACCCCATCATTGGAATGGCCATGAAATCTTAGTGATGTGTAACTCAATTGGTGACATGTGTATAACATTGTTATACCATTAATGGATGTCACAAGTCTTTACCTTTTCTAGGTAGTCACTCTCCATGTAGGTCCAATAATATCCTAGGCATCTAATCTTAACAGTCATGGCTCTAGTCCTATATGTCCTCCACAAATGCCATTGTGTACCTATTCTAAGATCATATGGGAATCTACTTGTCTCAAGCCTACTAACAATACATCACCATAGGACCATCAAAATAATGTGTTATTGACTATAATGATAGATTATTTTGATCATTTATGTATAACATCCTTTTGAGCAAAAGTTAGGTTTTGTCAGGGTTTCTCATGCATGAGATAAAACTTGATGTCATCATACCATTCCTGTTCAGACATGTTATCTATGGTTGCTATAGAGGTTATTTGAGTTTTTTTTTCATGATACTAAGAGCATGATTTTTCATCATGGAAGGTAACTTGCTAAGCATATCAAGCATCACACTTAGGACTAAAGTGGTAATGGCATTACCTAACATGTTTTCAGCTCAAGGCATATCTTGGATATCAATATCTATAAACTAATAAATCAAGGTTTTGAGTAATTCATAGTAAGGTTGTAGGTATTTTTCCTTACATGCATAAACTTTAGTCACTTGGCTAACTACTAGTTGAGAATCACCTTTCACAATTAAACACATAAATCCATAGTTACAAGCTATCATCAAACCTCTAATTAACCCTTCATATTTCACTCTTTTGTTAGTACATAGAAATTGAAAATGATAAGAGAAAGATTAGATCTCACTAGAGGGGAGTGTTATGATGATGACAGCACTAGCTCCATGTGTGGTTGAAGCTCTATTGAAGTGCATGATGGTCTCATATCCTTTGGGTACATCGTTAATAATATTGACATGTTCATTAGGGAACTTAGGATCTATGGCTACATCGTCCTGTATTGGGAAAGTTGCCAACTACATGGCTATGGATTAACCTTTAGTTGAGGCCTAAGAGATGTAATGTAGGTCAAACTCAACTATTATGACTTTCCATTTGGCTTTTCATCTACTCTCATAAATGTTGGTCATAATGGCTCTTTGTATGTTGTCCTTACATATGACATTAGCTTGACCTTTGAAGAGGTAGTGTCTCCATTTCTTCGAGGAGAAGACTAAGACTAGGTAGTGCTTTTTAACATAATTGTATTAGGTCATATAAGCTATCAAAGCATGGCTCAAATAGTAAAAAATTAACTCCACTCCATCATCTCATTTTTTATAGAGTAAAGGGGCTATGGATGTGTTGGAGATTGCAAGGTAGAAGTAGAATGATTTATCCTTTTGAGGTGGGTATACAGCAGGCAATTGGACTAACTCTTAATTAATGTTATCATAGGCCTCTTGGCATTAGTTTATCCACTCATAGTAAATGCCCTTCTTAAGAAAGTGTTGCATGAGTTGTAGTTTGTCAATGAGTCTCGAGATGAACATATGAATGAATTGCAATCTACCTTGCAAACGTCGTAGTTCCTATAGTTACTAGGAGTTAATAAGTTTTTTATGGTCTTAACCTTACTGGGATTGACATGTATTCCTACCTCTAAGACTATGAAACTAAGAATTTTACTAGTTTTAATTCAAAGTTCATACTTGAGATAGCATTAAAGTACTAGGTTTAGGTCTTATGCATGATCATTGGTCATCTTGGACTTTACGACTATATTTTCAACATAAACATTAATCAACCCTAGCATGTAATCACTGATGATATAGGTGATAGCTCATTGGTACATTGCACCCACATTCCTTAGACCAAAAGGCATCATTATGTAATAAAAGGTTCTCCAAGAGGTCATGAAGGTTATATACAACTAATTTTCTAGGTTAATCTTAACTTGATTAAATCCTTAGAATCCATCCATAAAGGATAATAAGACATAGTCAACCATAGTATTGATAAGTTGATCAATACTAGGTAAAGCCAAATGATCTTTAATGGTCACATTGTTGAGGTCATTGAAATTAATACAAATATGAATACTCCTATTTTTCTTAGGGACTATGACTATGTTAGATACCTAATCAACATAATCAATAACTCAGATAAAACCTACTTGATAGAGTTTCTTGATCTCATCATGGGCTGCCAAGGCTAGGTCTAGTCTAATTTTACATACCTTCTGTTTGATAGGTTTGATACTATGGTCAAGTATAATGTTCTATTGAACCAAGCATGGGTCAAGTCCTAGGATGTCTTCATATGATCATGAAAAGGCTTTCATGTTGTCTTGTAGATCCTTGATGATATCTTGGGTTATCTGTGGTTTGAGTGAGGAGCTTAGTTTCAAGGTTTTCTCTTCATCATTGTGGGTTGTAATAGGGACTTCAACTAGAGAATCCTCTATAATTTCTCTAACCTCTAGGTCAAGGATTTTTACTATGTAATCATGCCATTCTATGACTTTTTTATTAAGGCTATATGGTCGAACAAGCTCCCAGGCTTAAGATCTAGGTATTCAAGGTCAATTGATCATACCGTATCATCCATTCAGGTTTAAAGGTAGGTAAAATTATGCCCATGAATCCATAGTTTGATCCTACATGTTAATAAATGCATATTAACTAGCATCTATATGGTGTACTTTTGTTAAACAAAGTAAAAATAATACAAAATTGTATAACAATGGAGAAAAATAAAGCAAAACAAGGTCAAAACAAAGTAAAATGAAGCAAAATAAGGTAAAGCAAGGTCACAACAAGGTAAACTAAGGAGAAAAAAGGTACATTAAGGTGAAACAAGCTAGAACATGGGCCAAATGATGCAGAATAAGGTTAAATAAGGGCCAAATGAAGTCAACATAATGGAAAATGGTGTAAAACAAGGTCAAATAAAGTCTTAATCATATCAAAATTGGGTAAAATGAGGCTAAACAATGTCAAATGATGTGAAATGATATTAAATAATGTTAAATGATATAAAATGATGTCAAATTATGTCAAATGAGGCTCAATGAGGTCAACTAGTGTCAAAACAATGTAAAAAGATGTCAAATAATATTAAATGATATAGAATGAGGTAAAACAAGATCAAATAAGGCCCAAATAATGTCAAAATAAGGTATAATGAGGTCAAACAAGGTTGAATAAGGTTAAAATAAAATTTTTTACTTTTTAGGTCATTATATGATCGAAATAAGCCAAAATCTAATGAGAACAAGCCATAAATGGCTAAAATAATGGATTTTTATGTTCCATAGGCTAATAAAAGCTTAGTATTCTCATTTCCAATGTGTGGAAGGTAGTGGGATAATGTGTGAACATTGTGGGCTATATCCATAGAATGTAAGACCTGGTGCGGTAATGTGTGAGCAATAGGGATGAGCTTGCCAGTGGGTGGAACCTAGGTTGTCAATGTGTGAGCACTCTGGGTCAAATCCTCTAAGTGTGGGACTTATTTAGGTAGTGTTGAGCACTTGGAGACACATCCATAACATGTGGGACCTAGATCAATATCTTGTGAGAAATGTTGACTCAGTTTATGGCTTCTTTAGCTTGGTATGTTAGAGTATGAGTAGTATGTGATGAATTCATGGCTTTTTTGACCATCCTGGGTAACATTCAAGCAATATTAACCATGTCAATAATTGGTTTATGTCTCACATGCTATCCCATACATTGGTGTAGTGTGTGCATAGTTCATAGTTGGTTTAACAATTTTTAGGTAGGTATGGACAATACTAGCTTGGTCAATAACTTGTTTATATCCCATACACTACCCTATACACTAGCACTACATATGGGATTGATGATATCTTTGGTAGAAAGTTGTGGGATCCACATGTCAATGTGTGGACTAATCCCAGAAACATATGAGCCATGAACTCAAATTTGATAGCATATGGAAGCTATAGTCCTTATCAATTTCCCTTGCCCAATGTATGAGACATTTGGTGGTTTGGTTTTATGGTTGTGAGGTCTACCTATTAGTTTTTTCAACCATTTTTGACAACGTATAAGATCCTAGATGTCAATTTCATGACAAGATGCAACATATGAAGTTAATTTCCCAATTAGTTTACTACCCATAGCATGTGAAACTCTTACTAATTCTTCATAGGCACTATGGAGTCCAATAGGGAACATATGGGGTAGCATGTGGGGTAAGGGAAATTAATTTAACATAGATTGCTAGCATATAACTAATTTTCCACCCCCAATTTGTAAGGTAGCATTTTGAGTTATGGATATTTTTTCCATGTCTATGGGGATTACACAACCAAAATCAACCATGTTTGCAACATTCAAGCTAGAAAAACCAAATTTTTCACTAGAAGCCAGCATATGGATCTAATTTCCTAGCTAATTTCCAAACCATAGTGTGTGAACGGCAGTTCTTACTGTGTATGGAAGGCTATTCACAGCATGTGGGAAATTGGGAGAGGATTTTTTAGCCAAAGCTTAGCTTATGAGCTTAATTTCTCATCTGATTTCCTTTGCCCATCATGTGAGAGCTAGACTTAGGATTGTAGATTCATTTGCATAACATATTCTAGTAATTTTTACTTTTTCCTACCTCTTGTACCCAACGTGTTGTAGTAAACCTAGGAATTTCTTTCTATAGTAGCCAGAGGCAAAACTCTCAAATTTTGGCAACCATGGTGAAGAAAAGTTGATTGACAAGCCAAAATCCGAGATTAGAAGAGATAGAGGAGGCTATACATATTACATCAAGGCTTTGAAATCCATCTTCATGAAAGGGAAATTTATCAATGACTACCAAGTACCATTTTGCATCATTTTTTCCATTTTCTGGCCAAATTGTGAAAATCTTTTCCCACTTTTAATATTTACTTGCTTTCAACTGCATCAAATTTAGGTTTTAGGGTTTCTGATTGTCATGGGGATGAGATTTAGGATATTTGACATTTTTTTGGCAAAAATGTTGGTTTTGTTCCAAGCACATGTGGAGCATTGATGCCCTATTTTGCCTTTTTCTAATGAAATTTTGTTGTTTTTCTAGGCTATATGTGAGGAAATTTATAATTTTCGACTTCATAGATCAATTGTTTAGGGTCTTTCAACTATGATAGAGATGGAATTGAATATTTTGAAATTTTTCTTGCAGAGATTCAAAATTGTTTTCTTTCCCTGTGTATAGCATTCTAGTTGTGGCTTGTTTTCTAGGGTTTTGTAGTATTTCTATCATTAAATTGGCAACATTGGCAAGGTTTTTACCATATATGGCTAGTGTCCTAGATCCTTGGGAAGCCTAGATGCATTTGAAGGATTTTGGACTATGTTTGAATTTTTAAACTTTTTTTGAATTTTTTATGGGTTTTTTTGTACAATCAATGGCTTTCAAACTCAGAATTTTTTTCTAGTCAAATTTAATGAAATTTTATGTTTTTTATGCAATTGTATGTCAGCACTGTTGATGAATCTAAGTTTTTCTAGCCATGTTTACTACATTTGTAATTGAAAATAATTTTTTAACATTTCTAGAGTTTTTCCCAATCCTCGAGGCCTACATTGGTCAAATTCTATCTTGTTTGTAAAGTTTTTGAGTTTTTTCCAACCAGCATTGATAACATCTAAGTGTTGGAGGTTGAATTTGGGCACTGTGGGTTTTTTTTTTTTCAATCCCATGGCTAGCATGTGAGTGCCTAGGCTCTACAAGAGTAGGGTATGGCACTTCGTGGGTTGACATGCTAGAGTATAAGGCAATTTAGAATTTTTCTATGAAAAGAAATGACAATGTATGAGCTCATAGAACCAAGAAAACTTATTTTTTTCATCTCATTCTTCCCACATTCTTATTTTTTGGCATCTTTTGGACTTTTTCACTATTTTCTTTAGGAATTTCCCACTTACCAAGCTTCCGCACTATCAATCTTAGCAAACAATACTTGTGAAAATTTGGCTAAATGTTAACTATTTGACAAAATATCAAACTTGGTCTTGCAAAGTGTGAATTATCTTGTTTTCATGCAAATATTCATTAGCATAGCAAACCTAATTTTTTCTATGTCACATGCTTATGAAAATGTCTAATGTAATTTCTTACTATGTTCATTGAGATATACAAAGGCATAATTTTAATTTGTACTGCATTGGTAATCATGTTGATAAGCTTGGTTATTTTTTTATTATTTTGTTCTCATGACAAAATTTCCATTCATAAGGTTATTTTTACTTGAATTTTTTTTTAGTTCTTAACTATTGTAAGGTCTTATGGCTATATATTTTGGCTATGTACAGGGCTCTAATGAAACTAGTTTTGATCGTTGTGGAATTGGAATGTTGTGCTATATAGGAGTGGCTACCCAAAAGAGTTTAATACCTAACATGACCATTAATGAGTGCACACAAGCATGGTTTAGGCTTGGTTGTAAATATTTTCTAATATACTTGCTCCAGCATTATATTGTGATCATGTGGTCACACCTGGTCGCAGATGTTGCAATTGTAATTATAGAGGCTCTTGTGGCAGGGTCCTCTAATTACATCTTAAAGTACATAGTGGATGATCCTAATATCGAGATAAAAACTAACCAAGATGAGAGCCTACACTCTGTATGGGTTTAACAATTATTTCACATCTAGGAGATGCCAATGTATTCCCAATATAAGGCAAACAACACCTTAATGTTTGATCATAAATTGAACACTTATTTCAAAATCCTCCTAGAATCAGCTACTTTCTAGAGAGGTAAGCTTTATTTTAATCTGACATTTTTCATTTTGGATTTGAATTTATTTGTTTTATTAATTTCATGTTTTGGTTTTATAGGTTTAAGGTGCACAATGGTGGATTGGTGAAAATGATGAAACCTTATCTATAGCCCACATAGCCTTGGAGGAATTTAGGCAAGTTGAGGTCATAAGAGTGCAAGTGCTTAACCAACTTAGTGCAAAGTTTCCCTAGTATTGGGTGCTATATTTTCATGTGTACCAAAGATGTGTGGTCACCAAATGTGCACATAAATTTTGGGCCCTCCCAGATTTAGAAGCCCATACATAAGTTTAACCTATGATTCCAACTTTGCCCAAACTAGGTAAATGAAAATTATTTCAATTTTGTCAACATTTTTAACATTTTTTGTTTTTTTAGTTGTCTGATTTATAAATTTTTAGTTTTTTGGTTTTAAAATTTTAATTTTTTAAATTTTTAGTTTTTATGGTTTTTATGATTTTTAGTTTTTTTGTTTTACTAGTTTACTCTAGACTACATTAGTTATTTACAATTTAATGGCTAGTAGGCTAACTATGTTGTGTGTTATAGATTCTGTGTGTACGTCTACAATCACCATGATCACTTCCAGTAATTTTGAGGAGAATATCCTCCTCAAGTTTGGTGAAGTAGATAGAGCACATGAATGGCTATCAAACAAGACCTCTATAGATATCTAGCAATGCATCATCAATGCAAGCTTGTTTTATTTTTTTATGCTCTTTAGTCCATTGATGTCTTAGGCTAAAATTTTGAATGTTTTTGATTCATTTGATGAAGGAGTAACTAAAGTTTTTACATATGTCCATGGTTTTCTTTATTTTAGTATTGATGAGGTAATATTTGGCAATATTTTCGGTGTTCCTGCTAGCAATGTTAAGGTGGCCATTAGATCAAGGAAAGATGCTAGCTCTAGAGAGGATATGGAGACTTTGCTCAATTCACCTACTAGGGCAATATTTTCTTTTGATAGGTGTGATGTTGAGGAGGTGAACAAGTTGTAAACACCCCCCTCCCCTTTTTTGCTCTAGATTTTTTCACATGTTTTTGTCACAAAAGAAAACCATAGGAATTCAACAAGCTTGGTGCATGAAAAAAGATGTTGGCTGATGATACTAGGTTTGATTGGAGTACATTTTTGGTCACCATTCTAAGGGGTGAAATACAAAAAATTTCAAGAAAACTTAAATCAATGTAGTATCTACATTTCATATTTTTTGGTGCATATCTCAAAAGGTTCGTAGAGTTCTTGGTGGTTAAGAAAGATGAAAAGTGGGTAGGACGTGACATTTGCCAACTTTTCAAACCTTGGGAAGACAACGAATAGACAACAAATAGACAACACAAACTCACTATTTAGCTCTACCATACTTGGTAATTAAAGTCTATGGAATTTGACCAGATCGTATATGCATACTTGTGATTCTTATGGTTGGGCGTAGGGATACCTTCCCACTCATCATTGGCACCGTTGTTGGGGAGTTTAGTTCTACATGCACTATCTAAACTTAGTGAAACTTAGTAACCTCGTTGTTCAAATCCTAAGAGTCAAATCTTACAAAAATGAAAATTATTACTACAACTAAATTAAATCATAACTGCATACTACATATAAATTCATTAATATAAAATGTCTTCTTCTCATAGGAGTCTATCTCTGCCCAGGGGAGACCAAGTGCCTTAACAATATCGGGTGGTATATGCTCATCCCGATGAGTATGTACCAAACTTCACCTTCATCTTTCATCAAGATGAAATGTTGTGGTGGCACAACATGGAAGGCAACATCGTGTTGCCACCAGATTAATCTATTCTAGCGATGCTCCAGCTAATGCTTGCATGACATGGACTTCAACATCTTCATAGGGAGTATGAAATGCAAGATCCTGATTCAAGGGATTATCATCCCACTGAAGCACAAAGGTTAATGGATTGTCAATTGGAGCACCAACATGATCTTTTCAAGGGCAAGGGGTCAAACACATTTCCACCTCTACTTGGCCCATTGGATGGAGGTAAACACTTCTCTAGGGATTTTTCCTTTGGTGACACTCCTCTCTTTGATTTTGGTCAAGGGACCCTCAACTAGAATGTGTAATCCACAATTCATAATTTGGCTTCTGGTTGAAAAATATCCAATGACAAAAATGAATCTGGAGGAGCAGGTCATGATAAGGGGGCAAATGGAAGTCATGATCGTGATCATCGAAGAGAAGGTGGTAAGTATCAACACGATGCAAGTCCTCCTTCCTCTTTCCCTTCATCATCTTCTTCTTCTTAATTTGGCTTAAATCATGGTTGTAGAGGGCATGACCATGATGGAGATGAACAATAGGATCAAAACAACAGAAGGGACCATAGGGACTATCGCAATCAAAGGCATGGGTGATCTAGAGAGACCCACCATCATGAAAGAAGGGTTAGTAGAGAACATCATAGGCACCATCACTATGGCCTTGATGAACCTCTACTTGCCACTCGAAGTATGTTAAACATTACAGAGGCCATGAGAATTCCAACAAGGCATGTAAAGGATAGCAGAATAAAGAGACTGGACATGAATAAAATTCCTCAGTTTGAGGGAGGCTATGACACTGATCCGCAAAATCATCTCCAAGCCTTCCAAGATGCATGTGCCTTGTAGAATATTGAGAATGATTGGTAGAAGTTGAAATTATTTTCAAGGACACTCATTAAGGAAGCAGAAAATTGGTACCAGTCCTTGGAGCTAGAATCAATTTGGCAGTGGAGTATGATGTTAGAATTGTTCAATGACAAATATGAAATGTACCCCCAAGTGTCCAATCTGAGGAAGCAAATCCAAGGGTGGAAACAAGGAAACCATGAGCCCTTGGATGCTACTATTGGCTGAAACTACTCTTGCTTGCATAAGTGTGTCATCCATCGATACTCTCAGCTTGATCAACTCTGCCATATCATAGATGGGTTTTGGTCTAAAACAAGGAAAATCCTTGGCATATATGCTTAAAGGATATTGACATAGTTAAGTATCTTTCAAATCCAAAAGTTAATTAAGCAAGTAGCTAGGAAGGAGGGATAATTGATAAAGCAAGAAAGTGCAAAGAAATACAATAAGAACCATTCTATTTGCAAAATGGAGATTTGATTTTGTGATAGTGAGGATGAGTTAACCAGAGATGAGGTGGCTAATCAAAAAACCTTTCCACTCTAGAAATTGCTATTTGAAATTACAGCTAAGGTTGACTAATTATGGGACTCCATGGACAATAAGTTTTAAGCTATCTTAAAAATTGCTGATGAGTCCAAGGAGCAAAGTGGTAAGCATGAGCACTAGAGACGTAAGGAAGCTAAGCATGCCATATCCAAAGGTAAGGATAAGATGGCTTTGATAAAGATAATTGTGGACAACAAATTAGATGATGATGGAATATGTGACATCTACCAGTATGAACATCCCAAGGGATTTTATCCAATGTGTCACACTTTCAAGAATCTTGGGTGTATGCCTAACATCCATGACTTGCACAAAGGCAAACGCTGAAAAGATTATCTTATCCACAAGGCAACTCTCAATAGTTCCACCAACCACAGTAGTATTATCCCAGTGGAACTCCATTACAATGCAATGAATTGTAATAGTAGTGGCAGCAACCACAATCATGGGTGTTGGCACCTCTAAGACAGTAGTACCCCTACTAGCAACTAGATCCCTATGGTTATTATGTTTAGCAACCTTCATCTCCATGGGACTCCTCTAGTCATGTTGCTACTTACCAACCTCATCACTACCCTCCTAAAGTGTACCAATCACCATATGCAATGAGGGACGCCACCTACTATCCATATGCTCCTCCGGTTTCTACACCTACTTCTTCACCTCCTACACAGCTACCACCTACTCCATTCATGCAGGCTGAATTACCTACCCAATCATAGCAAAGGAATGCTACAAGGGTGGTTAATCTGCAACCAGTTAACCAACCAAGTGGGTTAGAACGACAATCAAGGAAAAGATCCTTCTTCCAACCTCACAATCCACCAAAGGCCTTAGACACATCAATGGTTCGTAGTCCTGCTCCTCCACCTTCCTCTACCTCACCTTTATTCGAGTCCCCTTCAAACCAAAATCCCTCTCAAATCCATACTATAATGTCGACCCATGCTATATCTAATTAGATTCGAGTCAGTAACCTGCCCAAGAAGTTAGCTGATCCTGAGAGTCCCTTGGTATATTTCCAAATTGCTAGGAATGAGCCTTATAAAGCTCTTCTTAACTCTGGTTCTGGTGTAAATTTGATCTCGCATGAGATGTACACTATGTAAAACCTTCTTTCCTTGAAGAAGAGCAACATCAAGCTAGAGCTGGTAGACTAGTCCATCACTATTTCATCAGGACTGGTNTGATTTAGGGTGCCATTGCGTATAGAAGCTATGGTCAGTAAAGTAAACATCTATCTCTACATGTAAGCAATGTGCACTAGAAGCTGAAATCCAAAGATGTTTGTATGCAACAACCACAAAATAAGAAGGCACCTAGTGGCTGACAACTGATTTTAGTACTAGTACATTGTGCATGAAAGCTACTGAGGGCCTAACGTGTGATTATGTTGCAAGTATGAATGAACTCGAGCAAGTTCATCACCAACTCTTCAAGGAAGAAAATGATGAGATCAATTGGGGAGAGTTGGATATTCCTAACAATTTCAAACAAGAACCCCTTGAATTAAAGACATTACTAACTGGAATGAAGTATGTGTTCTTAAAAAATGAAAATCTGGTTATTATTAAATGCCAAACTTGTTGCAGAACAAAAGAAGATGTTGATGACTGTTGTGGAAAAATGGTTAACAACCTTTGCTTGGTCATATTCCAAGCTCACAAGAATAAATCCAAGAATATGCCAACACCAAATATACATTAACCCCACTGTTAAGCTAAAATGACAACCACAATGGTGTTTGAATCCCAAATTAAAGTAGATTATCATAGAGGAGATCGAGCAACTCCTCAAGGCAAGATTCATCTACCCTATTCTAGATAATGAGTCGGTTAGTCCACTCATGATTGTGCCCAAGAAATGAGGCAAATGGCAAGTGTGCATCAACTTCAAGTTGCTCAATATGGCAACTTTCAAAGATCATTTTCTGTTGCCCTTTGTTGAACAAGTGCTAGACACCATTTCTAGGTACAACTACTACAACTTTCTAGATGGTTATAGTGGCTATAACCAAATCCAAATCACACCAGAGGACTAAGCAAAGACGACTTTCAAAAGTCCTTGGGGAACTTGTGCTTATCGTCAAATGTCATTCAATCTATGTAATGCCCCAACTACATTCCAATGATTAGTCTTTAGCATTTTCCAATAACAAATTGGTAGTGGGGTAAAAGTCTTTATGGATGACTTTTCTACCTACGAAGCTAAGTTCGAGCAAGCCCTAAACCATCTTGAGCAAAGGAGATGTGTCGAAACAAACCTCTAGCTGAATTGGCAAAAAAACCATCTTATGATCCAAGAAGGCATAGTCTTGGGGCATCATATCTCAAAAGCAAGAATTGAGTGGATCCTAAAAAGATAAGGATCATCCAGGTAATAACTCATCAACTGGAAATAGTTAAAGAAGTGTAATCATTCCTTGGTCATATTGGCTACTATCAGTGCTTCATCAAGAATTTTTCAAAAATCACCAAGCTATTGGTTAAATTAACAAAGAAAGATGCACCATTTTCTCTACATGTGAAACAACATTTCAATAACTGAAGCAAAATCTTGTTAAGACCCCAATTCTACAAGCACCTAATTTGTCCAAGCAATTTTATGTGATGACTAATGCATCAAATTATGCTTTGGGGGTAGTTCTTATGTAGTTGGATGATCAAAAATGTCCATATTACATTCACTATGTAAGTCAGAGTATCACAGGTGCACAGCTGAACTACACCACCATGGAAAAAGAGTTGATGGTGGTGGTTTTTGCCTTAGAAAAGTTCAAGTACTATGTGCTTGGTTATAAAGTGTTCATGCACACAAATCATAGCACCATCTAATTTTTAATGAATAAACCAATAGTGAGCCCCCATGTCATATGGTGGCTCATGATTTTGTAAGAGTTCGATCTTACAATGGTAGATCAAAAGGGTGTGGAAAATGTGGTCATTGACCACTTGTCATGGCTAAGATGGGATGACAAGGAGAAATAAAGTCCCTTATCTGATCAATTTCCTAATGAATATCTTCTTGCAAGGACTATTAATGCACAAATGCCCAATGAACCAAGATGGTATGACACCATTCTTACTTATCTACTCAAGAAAGAACTGCTACAAGGGCTAGACACTAGGAAGAAATAATAGTTTCTTCACCAGGTTAAGCATTTCATGGAAATCAATGGGAACCTTTACAAAGTATGTCCCGATAGCCTGGTATGTTGGTGTGTCCCTGACATAGATCAATTGCACATTCTCTAGGATGCTCACGAAGGCCCTTGTGGGGACCATTATGCTAGGAGATGCATGGCCATAAAAATCCTTATGGCAAGATATTGCTGACCAACAATCCTCAAGGATGCACACCAATTCATTCACACTTGTGCTCATTGTCAGAGGGATGGTGGAATGATAGCTTGAATGGAGGGGCCACAGCAATGGATTTAGCCTCTTGAGCCATTTGATATTTTGGGCATTGACCTTATGGATCCCATCGCACCTTTGTCAAATGGAAAGGTGTATATAATAGTCACGATTGACTATTGCACTAAGTGGGCAAAAGTAGTAGCCGTCATCGACTATACATCCACTACTGCTTCTTGGTTTGTAGAATAGAATATCATAAACAAGTTTGGTATGCCTCATGAATTAATCTCTAACAATTGAACTCATTTCATAAGTTCCACTTTCTAAAAACTTATGCACGACCTGGGGGTTGAGCACAAACTGACAATACCATATCACCCTCAAGCCAATGGTTAAGCTGAAGTCACTAATCAAGAGATTAGGAAAATTCTAATGTGCACTATTATCAAGTAGCGAAGGGATTGGAGCACCAAATTAAAGGATGCCCTCTGGGCCTATCGCTCCACATGGAAGCTTCCCATAGGTTATTCTCCCTATGAGCTCATGTATGGAAAACCACCAACACTACCTATCCAATCTAAGCTCCGTACACTCTCTACAACCTATGACCTTGACATGGATCCAAGTCTAGCACAAAAGGAAAGATTAGTGAACCTCAACATTCTAGATGAAAATTGATTAATGTCCCTATCATCCAATGAAATGCATAAGGTATTCAACAAGAAACTTCATGACCTCAAAATAAGAAAAGTCAAGTTTCAACCAAGAGACAAGGTTCTCTACTGGAATCCTATACACATACCTCAATGAACCAAATTTCAAATATTGTGTGAAGGATCTTACATTATCAAAGAGACTTTTCTATTTGGGGCCATGATTATATATAAACCTGATAGCCCAAACAAGAAGCAATTAGTCAACATCCAACAACTAAAACCTTTCCATGAGCCCAAGCCAACCAACTTAACAAACACCTTACCAGATGGACAACCACACTCAATCTTTTAGATCTTCCCCTTCCAACTTAGTTGTGGGGAAGATGGCCATCCATACTAACACTTTACACGGCTCCTTAGTCTTTTGACTTTTTTTTTGTTTTACACATTTTTGGTTTTACAACTTTTTATTTTCATATTCTTTATTTTACATATTTTTATTTTCTAGGTTATTGATCTTTTCTAAGTTTTTGTTTTACACCATCATTAGTATATTTAATATTTCTTAAATACTCTTTTACTTTATTTTATATTTTCTTGTGTTTAGTGTAATTATCTACTCTTTTTTGCTAATAAGGTGCCAAGTACAATGGTAATGTGCTACTCGATGATGGTCTGTATCATTTGTGATTTGATTGTTGATGTTTGATTTCTAACTTTGAATGTCATCACTAACAACTAGGACATGGTTTCTTTTCATATAACAAGCAATGAGTCCACATCATCCACCCATCCACACACTCTATGGTTTTCCTTGTTTTGGAAACATGCAGTCCCTTTTTCATTAATACAACGTTAATAAATTTGTGACTTGTGTAGTTTTTAGAATTGGGAAGGAATCAGAGTTTAAGATAGTGTATGGCTTCAAATGGATGTGGTATTCTTTGTGCTTTTCCATTTTCTTGTGTGCGAGGGTGTTCTCATGAGCTTCTCATTATTCCATGTCATTCCACAATAGGAAGTCAAACAAGTCCTTGCATAGTGTGGTCCTCATAAAAAAAGAGAGAGACTGAGAGAGATGAGAATTCAAAACACACCCCTTGGACAAAATAAATGCAAAAATGCATGGGTCTTTGCATGGTGTGGTTCCCATTCAAAAAAAATATGAGAATTCAAAGCATACCCCTTAGACTAAATAAAAGGGCTACAAACAAAAGTTATGGAACTTGTCTTGTCTCCTCTAACTAAGGCCCTTTCTCACTTCCTACTTCTTCTCCAATTTGGAAAGGTGATTGTTTTGTGGGAGCATTCTTGTATCTCAGTAGATGGACTAGTCTTAGAATGTTGATGCGAAGTCACTAAAAGTGGTTGGTTTTGGTCAAGATTGAGGATGGATCCTACCGAGTCATTTAATCACAAACTCCACAAGGGATTTCATGTGACCATAATTAGGAACTCCATTCCATTTCCTCTCTCATCCATCTATGCTTTTCATGCCTCACCTCATTACCAACTTCATGTTTTGATTTGATGTTTTGGTTTGATGTGTCAGGTTTCTTAATCAGTTACTTCTGGGTTTTTGTACTTAACCTTTTGTAACCATTAGTCATCCACGGTGCCCACGAACTCCTTGGTTTAAAGTTATGCAAGGACATAAAAGACCTATGCCTGCTTTGGGAATGACCCACTTGCATATCTTTTGGTTTGGTTATGTTAAGTTCTTTAACCTTAGACATTTTTCAATCGACTTTTTTTTATTTTACCCCATCAATGCCATCCACTTGTGCACATCTTCACAACTATTTTTAGTGAATTTTTTCTTTTTATTGTTGTGAATTTCTATACCCTCTTTTCAATATTCCTTGTGTCAAGCTTTTTCTAAATTTTATGGACGACTTCTCTTACTTAACCTATTTGTCAGTCTTCCAACTAACATTATCAAGAAATCAATCTACCACAATCACAACTTAGCTAGATAAAATCATTGATGAGACAAGGTATTCAACTGCTATGTGTTACACTTTATATACTAATCCTTTATTTTTCTGTGATTACAGTGGAAGCATGGACTAGAAGTGGCTATCTTTGCCAAGGAGGATGCAACAATATCACTCACGGGAGATTATTCATGACTGCTGGATCTCTTCTACCTCTCCCTCATTCTTCTATTACCAAGAGGGGTTGGATGTCATTGCATCCAAGGGTGTTCTTTCCTATTGTCATGAACACCCAATTTTGTACACAATTGTAATGATGTATGCTCAAGCAATTTTGTATTTTTCTGTTTCCTCTATGTCACTTTGCATGTCAATTAAACATTTCATACCTCCTAATATATTTTGTAATGGACTTGTTCCTCTTCTTCTATATTTGAGGACAAGTTTTCATTCAGTTGTGGGGGCATGATGAATCATGTTTTACATAGGCTCCAATATCAGAGTGGCCGCGATATCGGGTACATGATATCGAGTATGCGATATCGTGGCCCAAGATGTGATATTGGGCATGTGATATCGCAAGGTACTCCCAGGCCTATAAATATATCCCTTAGGCACATTATTCAAAAGTAGTTTTTAAAGTCAAGTAGCAAAATTCTTACAGTTTGTTCATTTGAGAGTTAGAATATTTTCCAAGTGCCTACAACAAGAGGTCTAAGTGTAATTGGATCTTTATTCAAGCATTGATGTACCAAAAATGCACAATTGTGTTGGCAATAAATATGAGCTATCTTAATAAGAGCTAACAATTAAGCTATCTTAATAAGAGCTAACAATTAAGCTATAAAGATGAGCAATAAAGATTAAACTTCCTTAGCTTTTGTTAGGATCAATGCACAATATCCTAACAAAAGCTAAGGAAGTTTAATCTTTAGCTCATATTATTAAGATAGATCCTAATAATATAAATGCACAATGCTAGCTCCTAACAATTTTTCAATTTCAACTTCCATTGCTAGCATTCATGTAAGATAATTGAAATTGAAAAATTGTTAGGAGCTAGCATAATATATCCAATAAGATATTTGTCCTGGATAGCTAATGTATTGCTATTCAATAAAAATAATGGAGATATTAGGTTATGTGTTAATTTCAAGAATTAAAATGAATTTTTAATTAAAGATAGATATCCACTTTCAAGAATTGATGAAATGCTGATAAAGGTATCATGATGTCAGGTATACTCATTTTTAGATGGATTTTTAGGCTATAATCAGCTAATAATATATAAAGATGATAGATTTAAAACAACATTTTTCACTAAATTAGGAACATTTGCGTGCAAAAGAATCCCCTTTGGCTTATCAAATGTAGGGGCTACTTTTCAACAAGCTATCGATATTGCTTTCACAAGGCTTATTGAAAAATTTGTTGTCATTTATTTGGATGATATTAGAGTTTACTCAAAACATGAGCTTGATCATATTTCTCATTTATAGTAGATATTTAATAGATGCCTAGAGTTTAGTACCTTCTTAAATCCTAAAAATTCTATCTTTGCAGTAAAATTAGGTAGCTTACTTGGGCATATAATCTATCGAAAAGGGATAGCTATTAATCGAGCTAGCATTGAAGCCATTCAAGGAATACATCACCCTACAAATAAAAAGATATTAAGATCTTTCTTTGAAAAGATTAAATTTGTCAACAAATTTATTCCTAGATTTACTAAAATAACAAAACCTCTTTCATATATGTTGAAAAAGGATATTGATGTAAAGAAAAGTAAAGAGTTACTTAAAGTTTTGAATCAAATTAAGAAAGCCATTTTAGAAGCTCCATATCTGATAAAGTTGAAAGTAAAAGAAAATTTCTGGTTATATGCTTTCTCTTCAAAAGACTTATTGGCTACAATATTAACACAAAAGGATGGAATAGAACAAAAGCCAATTGAATTTTTTGGTTATAGTGAAAGATGCTATTCAGAATTGGAGAAACAAGCATATACTATGATCAAGGCTTTGGGACATTTTAGTATTACTTGAAAATGCTTTGGTTCATATTATGACCATAGAACTAGCTATGGAAAATTTATATCTCAAAATGAAATTGGATTAAAAAGAGCCAATTGGGTAATCAAGCTTCAACAATTCAATTTTACTTTACAAACTTACAAAATAGTAAAAAATATGGGATTAGCTAGGATGATGGTAAAAGAATTTAAGTAAGAAATACTAGCCCTCTCTAAAGATAGCAATTAGTATAATGACATAGTAAAGTTTCTTATTAGTTGAGAGATTCCCAAGAACCTACCTAAAAATAAAGAAAGATCATTTATAATTAAAACTAAGAAATAGATCTATACTCAAGGAACCTTGTATAGAAAGGATTTCATAGGCATTTTTTTAGAATGTGCACTGAATATATAAAAATAGGAGATATATTAAAACAATTCCATGATCACGAGGGCCTATATTATGAATCCCCTAGATATACAATGCAACATATATTGAGATATGGCTTTTACTAGTCCACTATGTATAAGGATGTAAGAGATAAAATTTTAACATGCCATAAGTGCCAAATACACGAGCCAATACTGAAGAAAGCTAATGCTCCACTAAAATCAATAATAATATATAGGCATTTTTAAAGGTGGGGATCATATTTTATAAGAGCTATCAGTCCATCCAAAGTTGGGCATAAATTCATTCTAATAACCACAAACTATTTTACCAAGTGGCCAAAAGCCAAAGCATTAAGGAAAAGCACATCATATGATGTGATTAAGTTTCTTGAGCAAAACATTATAAATTGTATTTGCATGTAGGAATCTTTAATAACCAATAATGGCACAACCTTTCAGTCAACTAAACTTGTAAAATGGACTTCAAGGAAATTGATTCTCCTTTATTTCTCTTCTAATTATTATCTACAAAGAAATGGTCTAGCTGAATCCACTAACAAAAATTTGATCTCATACATCAAGCATTTTATAGATAATAATGTGGGAATTAGTGTGAATTGCTATAAGGATCCCTATGGATAGATAGGATTAGAATAAAGAAATCTATTGGGACTTCACCTTTTAATTTAGTTTTTGGGTGTAATGCTCATATAACTAAGGCAATCATGTCATCAATAGCTGAATTTTTAAAAAATTATAGCCCAAAATCGGACAAGGAACATGTTGTGATGGATTTATTATTAAAGAGGGAAGCTAACATTGATGAAGCATGAGATAAGCTCTTGCATAATGCAATGTTAATAAAGAGATTGTTTGATTGACAAGCGAAGTGGAAATCATTTAGAGAGGGAGACTTGGTTTTGTTGTGGAAAATTAATAAGAGAGATAAAGCTAATAAATTTTTATCTAGGTGGATTGCACTTTTGATGATTAAGCAAAAAGTGTTTGAAAATGTGTTTAAGTTTGCTTCATTAGATGGACAAGTGTTGAGCTACCTAATGAGATGCAATTTGCATAGGTCGCGATATCGCGTACATGATATCGCGTCATCCCCTGTGATATCCCATACGCGATATTGCGATGCGCCATCATATCTATAAATAAGAGGCAGCTCTCCCTTGTTTCCTCATCCTAGACTAGAAGTAGGGAAACTCTGGCAAATTGATCACTCCAAAGATAGAATATTGTCCATGTGCCCGTAGTAGGAGTCCTAAAGTGAACAGATCTCTATTCGAGCAACGTTGTACCTGAACACAAGTTGTGTACGAAAATAAAAACGAACTTCCTAGATAAACCTTGCAGTGCATGGAATAGGATTTTATTTATTGTTATTTATTTCTTTCTCTTAGTAATGCGGAATGAGTACAAATTGATTACGAGCATCTAAGGATGTGTATAGATAGTCAAGGAACAAATGCTCATCGCAACATGGAATGAGTACGACTTGCTTACGAGCATCTCAATGTGACTACTTGGTAACCTAGTGGTGTATCTAGGATCTGCGCTTAGTAATCCCAGTGGTAGTCATGCACCAGGATGTGTACGGATAATCAAGGAATCGGTTGCTCATCACACTTAGGCTAGATTAGCTTTTTCAACCCTTTCGTCCTAGTTAAGTGCCTCAGTACAACCACTTCGAGCATGTGCGTTACGCATGGGATCCCAGCAACGATTAGCATTTGGTAACCACGGTTGCATCGGTTCAGGGTGTGTATGGTAAGTGGGAATGTATGCTGACACTAAGTAATTTAGACTTAGTTCATTAGTTAGAGTTAGTTAGTTTCTTCAACCCTTCACCTCGATAGCATAGGAGATAAAACATAAAAGACCATAAAAATCATATACTTCGGACTTACTTAACCATACACCATGACAACCACAAGTAAGTCTGGAAAGACAACGAATGCTTAACCCCAAGTGTTCCATGGGGTGTGTAGGCACTTAGTCTGCGTAGTTCGACCAGATCACGCATGCTATGCTCGTTTCGTATGGTTGAGTGTAGGGGTACCTCACCACTCATCATTGGCGCCGTTGTCGGGGACTAAGCATTTGTGCGCTGAATAGAACATAAAGGATATCACTCACATCATTGGGAGCCTAAATGAACCTTCGATTTAATTAAAGAAAAATTTATATAACGGTAAAATTAGCACACCGATAACAATGTCTTCTTCTCATAAGAGCAACTCACCACCTAAGGACCATACACGAGACAGTCGGTAGCATAAAACACATAACCAAAATCAGCCAAGTCCTAAACAATACAAGATAGTCTATACTCATCCTGATGAGTATATTCCAAATATTACTTTTATCCTCCATCAAGATGAACAGCTACGATGGAGAGATTTGCAAGGTAACATAGTGTTACCTCCAGATTGTGCAGTTCCAAACATGCTTCTCCCTACTTTGGTACAAATTGGCATGACAGATTTATATGTTGAATACGTTGCGAAAGATTTTGACTCAAGGGATTATTATCCCACAAAAGCACAATGTATGAGGGACTCAAGGCAGGAGAGCCAACATACACTGTTGAAGGGTAAAGGTTTGCACGTCCTTAGCAAAATAGGAGATGAGGAACCCATTATAACGGGTTCTTTAGCAAATGATGTTCCCCCTCCTAACGATGGTGAGGAGGTTGGGTATCAGAACCTATGATCAATGATACATCACACTGGTTCTGATCCCCATGAATGCCAACTATTCACAGAGGCAACAACAACTCATGCTAAGGATGGGCACTTAGATCGTCACCACGATCAGGGCCATAGCAGCCGAAGAGAAGGAAAGAAACATCGTCATGGCGATGGTTCCCCTTCTTGTTCCCCTTCTTCACATCACTTGCCCTCTCCTTCCACATCTAGGCACAGCCATCATGAACACAATGGAGAGGATAAAGGTAGACAAAACGAGAGACCTCGATGGGAAAGTCGAGAGAGAGGACAAGGGCAAGGACATAGGGAAAGTAGGAAACGATGAAGACATTAAAGGCATCATGAAGGAGATGATCATGACGAGCCCCTACTTGCAACCTGAAGTATGCTTGACATAATGGAGGCAGTAAGAATTCCAACAAGGCATTTAAAAGATAGTCAGATCAAACGCTTAGACATGAACAATATCCCATGCTTTGAGGGGGATACAACGCTGATCGGCAGCATCATTTACAGGCATTCCATGATGCCTATGCCTTGCAAAATATAGAAAATGAGTGGAAAAAAGTTAATTTGTTTCCCAGGAAACTCACCAAAGAAGTAGAGAGTTGGTACCAGTCCTTAGAACTGAAAACCATCAGGAGGTGGAGTACGATGCTAGAACTCTTCAACGATAAGTATCAAACATACTCCTGAGTGTCTAATTTGCGTAAGCAGATCCAAGGCTGGAAACAATGTACATATGAACCCTTGGATGCTACCATGGACCGCTAATACACATTGTTACATCGTTGCCTGGGCCATGGATATGCTCAACGGGATCAACTTCGCCACATCGTGGATGGGCTAAGGCATGAAACTAGAAGAACCCTTGGGACTTATGCCCAAGGGAGACTCTCACAACTTAGAGCCCATGAAGTACATAGCTTGTTGGAACAAGTAGCAAAAGAAGAAGGTGAGCTACGCAAGAAGGTGAGCTACGCAAGAGGGAAAGTGCAGAAGAATACAACTATGATTCCTCCCTTCGAAAGAAGGGAGTGAAATTTTGTGATGAGGAGGATGAGTCACCACTCGAAGAGTTGGTGAACAAAAAAACCTTGCCGATTCAAAAACTAACAATAGAAGTATCAGCTAAGATGGATTAATTGTGGGATTCCTTAGACTCCAGACTTAAAACTGTCTTGAAAATCATAGAAGAGTCTAAGGAGGAATGAAGTAGTGACAAAGGTAAGACAAAGCGGAGAGATTCAGGCCCTGCACATAACAAGGGTAAGGGGAAAATTACTATCTCCAATGAAGTTGTGGATTCAGACATAGATGATGACAGTGGATGTGATATCTGCCATTATGATCATCCCAAGGGATATTGTCCAAACATCTCACATCTACAGGAGTCTGGGGTGTATGCACTTAATCCAAGACTCAACCAACGGCAAACACCCCAAAGGTTATCTTATCCTCAAGGTAATCCAAGGCAGTTCCATCAACCACTAACATACTATTCAAGTGGAAATCCACCACAACCCATCGGATAGCATCAGCAGTGGCAATACCCACAGTCATGGGGGATGCCACCGCCAACACAACAGTACCCTTACTGGAAAACTGATCCTTATGGATATTATGTGCAGCAGCCAGTTTCTCAAAGTGACTTTATGAGTCACACTACTCCCCAACGTCACTACCAAGTTTGGGAGTACTTTAGGAGGACTCCTTCTCCTCCGAGAGGCACCCCACATACTTACCATCCTCCAACTCCATCCTCACCTCTTCCACCTATAGTTCCCACAACACCTCCTGCTCCAACAATGCAAGGGGAACTCCCTACTCAACCACAACAACGTAATGCTGCGAGAGCTGTAAATATCCAACTTGCTGCTAGTTTTGACAACTGTAAAAAGAGAAGATCTTTCTTCAGAACCGAAAGCCCAGACAAACTCTAGCAACAACAAGCGGTTGAGTCTAGGTATACTCCTCCATCATCTAACACTTCGGAGCACCCTTCAGTCCAACAGAGCTTAACGCATAC
>MNCI01037574.1:0-13897 GCA_015680685.1 Gnetum montanum
TATTTTCTGCCATTGTTATTTGTGTACTCTTGTTTCATTAACTTTTTTTTTGCTTTTATGTTTTCCATTATACACTTTGTACACCTTTCATACCACTCCTTATTTGATGTTATTTATTAGAAGAATTATAATGTTTCATATGTATAAATCATGATCTTTTATTATGATTAGTTATGAAACTAATGATTGCACATACAAAGTAAAATTAAGATTTAATTGTGCACCGCTAATACATCCCTTTACATTCAATATGAGGCTTGAACAAAGAATCTTCTTGATTCTAGTTTGAAGAAGAACATTTCTATGACCTAGAGCTTTCTATGAACCAATTAGCCTCTCCCTTCATATTTGCTCTATTCATTCACATTCGGAATTGCATGTAGCTACAAAAAATGTTAGAAATCATGTGTAATAATGCTAAGAATTAATATGATAGCCTTGATGATGGGGACCATGTGTAAACCCTTTGTTTCTCTATCTCTTCATGAAATTAATTTGATTGCTAATGTCTCACATACCATCTTCCTCAATCCTCATCTCAATTCTTAGGTTCTGATTCAATTTCATATTAGGTTTCAAATTTTAATTTTGAACCATTTCTCCTCTTAGTTTAGCCATAAGCACCAATGTTTTAAAGTTTTCATCTTTCACATTCCACTCAATTCAAAATTTTAGTTGTCTTTTTTTTTTAATTGTAGCTTGCATCATAATTTATGCATATTGTTGAAACTCCAAAAGTTGGTCATAATTCATCATAACCTAGGTCATGATGCACCTAGAACAACATGTTGAAATTTTCGGGCAATGTACTACAGCAAATGTAATTTGATTTTACAATGCATAAACTTGCAGGGAAAACATGCATGATAAGTAGAGAAATTGATGAAAAATGAAGAGAAATAAATTAGAATTTGTTAATTATCAAAATTTGTAATAGCAACTTTCTAGAGAAATCCATAGAAGAAAAATAACATTGGAAACTCATCACATTAACCAAATCAGATTTAAAGTAAATGGACATTAATAATTCTCCACCAAAACTTGGAATAAAAATTATGCACATAACCATAAGAGGTTAAGCCTGAATTCTTAGAAATTGTAATAATTTTTTCGACCTATACACCTAACATGATCGAAATCCTCTTGAGTCTCTAGTCCAACTACTAGAAAATCTTGGTCCTATTTGGAATGAACTAGAATAATTATAATATGGTTCATATTAAAGGATAAATTAGAATCCAAGAAAGTAATTAATCATACTTGCACTAAGAGATTTCATCTCAATAGATTAATAAGAATCCTCTTATACAATTGGTAGAATCTCCATCTCTTGCTCTGTTTCCTATATGTTAGCTTAGTAATGGATGACAAATAGAGGAGTGAGACTAGGTATTTATAATGGCAAGAGCAACTTAGAGTTTATTATGTTAATAAAATCTAATGGGTGACTAAAGTTTAAAAAATTACAATTACTTTATAAAATTAAAATATAGATTTTCTATGCTCAATTTCTTCTATTTTTAAAATTGGAACATATGCAGATTTATTAGAAACTCACATAAAAGATATTTGTCTTTTAATCTCCACCAAGNCTATATATTTAAGCAATCGTACTTGTAGTACATGTCCAACTTCTTAATAACCTAGATTAGCATCACTACAAGTAATATCCAAGGTTACTATTCAAGCTACAAAGTATATGATTAAAAGCCTTACCTACATCAATTCTTGTTAGTTAAATATAAGTTGGAGTATTCATCCCATATGTTGGTTAGACCTAATTAAATTGAAGATGTATCCTCCTCACACTTGATCCTTTTGGATATAGAAGAGATTATAAATATTAAAATACTGAGTTACAATGCAATGTTTGGTCTAATTTTAAGTAGTGCAAATGTAAACGAACATTTAAAGTTTATTTCTGTTGACTGAAGCTTAAGAGTGTAAAGAGCTTCCAACATCCAAGAGAATTTGTTTGCATTCATAAGGGACAATATGATTACAAAATGTATAAAAAATGGAATATACATAGCATTCATAAAAATAAAATGTGGTTTTAACAACATATATTTCATAACCTTATGATATTAAATTTTAGATAATTTAATTTCAAAATATATCATGTATAGCAAATAAGATGTGGCTCAAGTAGTTAGCTCAATATTGGATAAGGATTTTTAGGTGATAAGCAGGGAGTTATCCCAATGCTCAACCATGCAAATCTATGAGTATGTAGTAGATTTGATTAAATTCTTTAGAAGTAATAAGTTATACATCTATAAGTAGCTCTGTCACAAGTTGTTGTCTTTCCAATGCCACTTGTAATTAGTGCATAGTGTATAGTTAAATCTAGTTAAGTATAATTGAAGCATATGATAATTGTATTATTTATTTTCATTTTGCTAATAATAGAAAATATAAAACTAAAACCATCAGACTAATTTTTAAATTCCTTTAAAATTATTTTTTAAAAGGTATAACTCAGTGTTACCCAATGAAATCAAACCTATTGCATGATGTTACCAAGTTAAAACTCTTACCGCTAAGTTAAATTTAAAAGTAATATTAATACTAAACTAATACTAATTAACTACTAGTATAATCAAAAGTACATTTAATAAGTATCTTCTTTGTAAACCTATTGTCACAC
Organism: Gnetum montanum; assembly: GCA_015680685.1. Lineage (NCBI taxonomy): Eukaryota > Viridiplantae > Streptophyta > Gnetopsida > Gnetales > Gnetaceae > Gnetum > Gnetum montanum. The sequence continues at coordinate 2,651 of MNCI01037574.1, forward strand.
TCGTGAAGTATACAAGTTAATTACTGGGAAAACCAAGTTATCATATGAAATGCTTGAAGTCTTAGTGTACCTACATTGTATTACTAATTGTGAATATAAAAGGAAACGTTATAATACATTATACTAATACTTTTAAGAATAAATTGCATAATAAGAAAAACACATAAAATGAAGATTAAACTTAGTTAAAGTACTCCAATGTAAAGGAAATCAATCTTAATCTTTATTACCAAGCATTGTAACATCTAGGATTAACCATCCAAATGAAGATTTCAATAATAGACTTTAAATCGATGTTATAGGCACTTGCTAAGTACTAAAATTCATAGAATAAAATTGAGAGAGTATACCTATAATTGACTAAAAATTGATCATTTCCATCATCGCAGAATGCAAATACATAGCCAAAATTAAGTAATTCACCTACCTTCATCCTCGTTAGAACTAGATGTTAAAGATGAAGAGAAAGATGGTAAGTTAGAAAAACCACCATGGTGTCCTTGCCTTCCTTTATAGTCCCCTTATTCATATCTTCTAGGTATACTGAATGTCCTAGGCCTTGAGGCTTTCCATCTTTTAGAACATATTCCATCTTGATAAATAGTGTTTTTCTAATACTCCGATATTGGGGTGGCCACAATATCGTACATTCGATATCGCAGGGTTACTCCTGGGTCTATAAATGCAATGCCTAGATGCACAATTGGGAGAAATTTTTTGGTAATCAAGTAGCAAAACTCTTGCAGTTTGTCCATTTGAAAGTTAGAATATTTTCCAAGTGCCTGTAGCAGGAGGTCTAAGCGTGAACAGATCTTTATTCAAACATTGATATACCTAAACACACTAGTGTGTTGGCAATAAAGATGAACTCTTTGATCCATTCTTTGTAGCACTATAGAATTTCTTTCTTATGCATTTATATATTGTGATTTCATGCAATTTACATTAATGTCATTAATGCAATAGTTAATTTTGATCAATCAAGCAAATCATTAAAATACACAAGCACGACCCCTTCGAACATACGTGTGACACTTGGTAGCTTAGAAACGATTAGCATTTGACAACCCAGCAGTGTTCACATAAAGTTTAGGATGTGTCCGAGAAGTGGGAAAAATTACTTGTGTTAGGCTAGATTAGACCATAGTTTACTTAGTAATTAATCACTCTTGACTTTCATCTTTATTCTAGGCAAGTAATTTCATAAAAGCACAAAATAACAAAAATCTTACACCTCAAACACACTTAACCATACAATTGCATTCCACAAGTGGGACTAGGAAGACAACGAACAGACAACGTGCACACACTATTTAGCTCTAGCGTACTTAATAATTATAGTTTGTAGAATTTGACCAGATCGCATGTGAATGCCTATGATTTGTATGGTTGGGCGTAGAGGTACCTTGCTGCTCATCATTGGCATCGTTGCCGAGGACTATACTTCTTCGTGTGCTATCTAAACCCAGTGAAACTTAGTAACCTTGTTGTTCAAACCCTAAGAGTGAAATCCTACAGAAACAAAATTAAAATTATTATCATTAAATTAAATCTCAACTGCACACTATTTATTAACACAAAATTTCTTCTTCTCATAGGAGCCCATCTTTGCCCAAGGCAGTTTAGGTGCCTCAACAATACCAGGTGGTATATGCTCATCTCGATGAGTATGTACCAGACTTTACCTTCATCTTGCATCAAGATGAACTGATGTGGTGGCATGATATGGAAGGCAACATTGTGTTGCCACCTGACCAATCTATTTCAACAATGCTTCAGCTAATGCTTACATGACACAAGCTTTAACATCTCCATGGAGAATATGAGATGCAAGATCTCGACTCAAGGGATTATCATCCCACTGAAGTACAAAGATTAAGGGATTATCATCCGGAGCACCAACACGAGCTTATAAAGGGCAAGGGGTCAAATATCTTTCCACCTCCATTTGGCCCAATTGATGAAGGCGACCACTTCTTTAGTGATTCTCCTCTCTTTAACTTTGTTTAAAGATCCCTCAACCAAAATGTACAATCCACAATCCATAATCTAGGTTCTGGTTAAAAGGAATCCAATGACAAAAATGGATCTAGAGAAGCAAGTCAAGAAAAGGAGGACAAAGGAGATCATGATTGCGATCGTGGTCATGAGCATTGAAGGAAGGATGATAGGCATCGGCGTGAAGTAAGTTCCCCTTCTTCTTCTTCCCCTTCATCATCATCATCATCTTCTTCATCTGGTTTAGATCGTGGTCACAGAAGAAATAATCGTGATGGAGGTGACTGACTAGACTAGAACAATAGAAGGGACCATCGGGATAGTCGTGATCAAAGACGTGGGAAATCTAGAGAGGTCCATCATCAAGAAAGAAGGGCTAGTAGAGAACATTGTAGGCACCACCATCATGGCCTTGATGAACCTCTACTTGCTACTTGGGGCATGTTGAATATTGTAGAGGATGTGAGAATTCCAACAAGACATATGAAGGACAGTAGAATAAAGAGGCTAGATATGAACAACATCCCTCAGTTCAAGGGAGGATATGATGCATATCTACAAAATCATCTTTAGTCCTTTCAAGATGCATGTGCCTTGCAAAATATTAAGAATGAATGGCAAAAGCTGAAATTATTTCCAAGGACACTCATAAAGGAAGTAGAAAATTGGTATCAATCCTTGGAATCAAAATCAATTAGGTGGTGGAGTATGATGTCGGAATTATTTAATGACAAATATCAAACGTACTCCTAAGTATCGAATAGAAGAAAACAAATTCAAGGGTGGAAACAAGGGAATCATGAGCCCTTGGATGCTATTATTGGTCAATACTACTCTTTATTGCATAGGTGTCCTAGGCATGGATACTCTCAACTTGATCACCTTTGTCATATCATAGACGAGTTACTGTTTGAAACCAAGAAAATCCTTGGCATTTATGCTCAAGGGAGATTGACAGAGTTAAGCACCCATTGGATTCAAAAATTAATTGAGCAGGTAGCCAAGGAGGAGGGAGAATTGAGAAAACGTGAAAGTGCAAAAGAATACAATAGGGACCCTTCTATTCAGAAAAAGGGGATTCAATTTTGTGACAATGAGGATGAATTTGCTAGAGATGAGGTGGTTAATCAGAAAACCTTGCCATTCTAGAAATTACAATTAGAAATCACTGCTAAGTTTGATCAATTATGGGACTCCATGGACAATAGGTTTCAAGTTATTTTAAAAATTGTTGAAGAGTCTAAAGAGCAAAGTGGTGAGCATGAGCATAGAAGATGTAAGGAAGCTAAACATGTCATATCTAAGGGTAAGGGTAAAATGGTTGCAGATAGCAACTTAGATGATGATGGTGGGTGTGATGTCTACTAGTATGAACATCCTAAGGGATGTTGTCCAGTTGTATCACACATGCAGGAATCTGGGGTGTATGCCTTACAACCACAACTTACACAAAGGCAAACACCCAAAAGATTACCTTATCCACAAGGCAATCCTCGATAGTTCCACCAACCACAGTAGTATTATCCAAGTGGAACTCCTTCACAACCCTATGAATTATACCAGTAGTGGCAATAGTCACAATCATGGGCATTGCCACCTCCAAGACAACAATACCCTTAACAATAACCAAATTCCTATGATTACTATGTTTAGCAACCTTCATCTCCAAGGGACTCCTCTAATCATGTTGCTTCTTACCAACCTTACCACTACCCTCCTAAAGCATACCAATCATCCTATCCAAGGAGGGATGCCACCTAGTACCCTCATGCACCCCCTATCCCTACACCTACTCCTCCACCTCCTACATAGCTACCACCTGCTCCGTCCATGTAAGGTGAATTACCTGCACAACCACAACAAAGGAATGCTATGAGGGTACTTAATCTACAATTGATTAACCCATCAAGTGGGTCGAAACCATGAACAAAGAAAAGACCCTTCTTCCAACCTCGCAGTCCACCAAAGCCCTTGGACACATTGGTGGTTGGTAACCCTGCTCCTCCAAATTCCTCCGTTTCCTCTTTATCTAAGTCCCCTTCAAACCAAAATCTTTCTTGAATCCATACTATAATGCTAACACATGCTATATCTGATTGGATTCGAATTGGTAACCTGCCCAGAAAATTACCTGATCCTGGGAGTCCCCTAATTTACTTGCAAATTGCTAGGAATGAGCCTTGTAAAGCTCTTCTTGACTCTGGTTCTGGTGTTAATTTGATCTTGCATGAGATGTATACAATGTGACACCTTCCTCCCTTAAAGAAGAACAACATTTGACTAGAATTGATGGACCAGTCCATCATTATTTCATTGGGACTGGTTGAGGACGTCGTCACTTCTGTTTATGGGTGGTCATATCCCACTGATTTCCTAGTAATCAAAGTGGAGAATTGCAAAGGGGACTTTCCAATTATTATGGGAAGGATGTGTTTAAGTACTATTGATGCCAAAATGGGCATTAGAGATCTTTCCTTGGAGATATCAAAAGAAAATAAATTTGAAAAAAATGAGAAGAAGAGAGTTCCATGTATTGCATACAACGATTCAGGGTGCCATTGTGTGTAGAAGTTATGGTTAGTAAAGCAAACATCTATCTCTTCATGCAAGTAGTGTGCATTAGAAGCTAATATCCAGAGATGACTATATGCAACAACCACAAAACAAGAGGGCACCCAATGGCTAACAACTAATGCTAGCAATAGTACATTATGCATGGAACCTCCTGAGGGCTTAATGTACGAATATGTTGCAAGTATGGATGAACTCGAGCAAGTTCATCACCAGCTCTTTAAAGGAGCAAATGATGATGTTAATTGGGATGAGCTAGAAATTCCTAAAATTTTAAATAAGAGCCCCTTGAATTGAAGACACTACCAGCTAGAATGGAGTACGTATTTTTTAAAAATGTGAGGCCAATTATTATTAATGCCAAGCTTGCTACAAAACAAAAGAAAAGGTTGATAAAAGTTGTGGGAAAATGGTCAGCAACTTTTGCCTGGTCATATTCCAAACTTACTAGGATAGATCCAAGAATATGCTAGCACCGAATATACACCAACCCTACCGTCAAGTCGAAACGACAACCATAGCGGTGTTTGAATCCCAAGTTAAAATAGATTATCAAAGAAGAGATTGAACAACTCCTCAAAGTGAGATTCATCTACCCTATCACAGATAGTGAGTGGGCCAGTCCACTTGTGATCGTACCAAACAAAGAAGGCAAATGGTAGGTGTGTATTAACTCCCAACTGCTCAACATGGCAACTTTCAAGGATCATTTTTTGTTGCCTTTCATTGACCAAGTGCTAGACACCATTTTGGGGCACAACTATTATAGCTTTCTAGATAGTTATAGTGGCTATAATCAAATCTGGATCATACCAAAAGACCAGGCAAAGATAACTTTCACTAGTCCTTGGGGGACATTTGCTTACTGTCAGATGCCATTTGGTCTATGTAATGCCCCAACCACATTTCAATGATTAGTTCTCAACATTTTCCAACAACAGATTGGTAGTAGGGTATAAGTCTTTATGGATGATTTTTCTACCTATGGAGCTATGTTTGAGCAAGCCTTGGACCATCTTGAGCAAGTGTTGAAGAGATGTGTCAAAAAAAATCTCTGGCTCAATTGGAAAAAGAGCCATCTTATGGTCTAGGAAGGCATAGTCTTGGGGCATCGCATTTTAAAAGCAAGAATTAAGGTGGACCCTAAAAAAAAGAGTCATCCAAGGAATAACCCGCCAACCCGAAACAGTCAAAGAAGTGCAGTCATTCTTTGGTCATACTGGCTACTACTGATGCTTCATCGAGAATTTTTCCAAAATTGTCAAGCTGTTGGTAGAATTGACAAAGAAGGATGCATCATTCATTTGGACCTCTACATGTGAAACAACATTTCAGCAATTAAAGCAAAATCTTGTTAAAACCCCCATTCTATAAGCACTAGATTGGTCCAAACCATTTCGTGTGATGATTGATGCATCAAATTACACTTTGGGGGCAGTGCTTACGCAGATGGATGATCAAAAACGTCCATATTACATTCACTATGCAAGCTAGAGCATTGCAAATGCACAACTAAATTACACCAACAAAAAAAAGGAGTTGATGGTAGTGATGTTCACCGTAGAGAAGTTCATGCACTATGTGCTTGGCTACAAAGTGTTTGTGCACATAGATCATAGCACCATCAAATTTCTAATAAACAGAGCCCCCATGTCATACGATGGCTCGTGATTTTGCAAGAATTCAATCTCACAATGGTAGATCATAAAGGTGTGGAGAATGTGGTCGTAGATCACTTATCACGACTAAGATGGAATGACAAGGAGAAAGAGAGCCCTTTATATGACCAATTCCCTAATGAATCTCTCCTTATAGGGGCTATTAATACATAAATGCCGATGAACCAAAATGGTATAACACCATCCTCACTTATCTACTCAAGCAAGAACTACTACAAGGGCTGGACACTAGAAAGAAACAATAGTTTCTTCACCGGGTCAAGCATTTTATGGAGATTGATGCAAACATTTACAAAGACTATTCCAATGGCATGGTACATTGGTGTGTTCCTGATATGGATCAACTGTGCATTCTCCAAGACACTCACAAAGGTCCTTGTGGGGGCCATTATGCTAGGAGATGCACGACCATAAAAATCCTCATGGTAGGGTATTATTGGCTAACAATCTTTAGGGATGCACATCAATTTGTCTGCACTTGTGATTGTTGCTAGAGGGATGGTGGAATGGCAACTTGAATGGAGGAGCCACAACGATGGATATAACCTCTTGAGCCATCCAATATTTGGGGCATTGACTTTATGGGTCCCATAGAACCTTTATCAAATGGAAAGGCATATATAATAGTCATAGTTAACTATTGTACCAAGTGGGTAGAAGTAATATCCATCATCGACTATACATCCACCATTGCTGCTTGGTTTGTACAACAAAACATTGTAAACAGGTTTGGTTTATCTCATGCGTTAATTTTTGATAATGGAACTTATTTTATAGGTGCCACTTTCTGGAAACTAATGTAGGACCTGGGGGTTGAACATAAACTCACAACACCATATCACCCTAAGCTAATGGTCAAGCTAATGTTACTAATTGGGAGATTACAAAAATCCTAACGCATACCATTAGCAAACATCGAAGAGATTGGAGCACTAAATTAAATGATACCCTTTGGGCCTATCCCTCCACATGGAAGCTTTCCATAGGTTATTCTCCCTATGAGCTTGTGTACAGAAAGCTACCAACATTTCCCATCCAATCCAAGCTCCATACACTCTCTACAGCCTATGACCTTGACCTAAATATAAGTTTAACACAAAAAGAACTATTGATGAACCTTAACTTGCTAGATGAAAATTGCTTAATGGCCCTGTCATCCAAAAAAATGTATAAGGCATTCAATAAGAAACGCCATGACCTCAAAATAAGGAAAGTCAAGTTTCAACTAGGAGAGAAGGTTTTCTATTGGAATCCTACACATGTACCCCAACAAACCAAATTTCAAACATTGTAGGAAGGACCTTACATCATAGATGAGACTTTTCCATTGGGGCCATGATCATCTACAAATCTAATAGCACAAATAAGAAACAATTAGTCAACATTCAACAAATAAAACCTTTCCATGAGCCCAAGCCAACCAACTCAACAAACACCTTGCCAGATGGACAACCACACTCAATCTTTTGGATCTCTCCCTTCTAACTTAGTCGTGGAGGAGATGGCCACCCATACTAACACCTCTTATGGCTTCTTATTCTTTTAACCTTTTTCATTTTACACATTTTTGATTTTACTGCTTTTTGTTTTTATCTTCTTTGTTTTACATCTTTGTTTTACATATTTGTATTTTTAAGGTTATTGATCTTTTCTTAGTTGTTGTTTTATACCATTGTTAATATATTCAATATCTATTGTCTACTCTTTTACTTTCTTTTATGGTTATGATTGCTTGTGTTTGATGTGTTTCTCTACTTTTTCTGCTAATAAGGTGGTAGGTACAATAGTAATGCATTACTCGATGGTGGTATGTTTCATTTGTAATTTGATTGTTAATGTCTGGTTTCTGACTATGAGTGTTGTTACTAACAATTGGAACATGCTTTCTTTTCATGTAATAGGCAGTGAATTGACATCATTCACCCATCCACACTCTATGATTTTTCCTGATTTTGGAAGCGTGCAGTCTCTTCTTCATTAATGCAACTTGAATAAATTGGTGACTTCTGTAGTTTCCAAAATTGGAAAGGAATAAAAGGTTTGGACAGGGTGTGGCTTCAAAGGGATGTGGTATTTTTCGTGTTTTTCTGTTTTCCTATGTGTAGGAGTATTCTTGTAAGCTTCTCACTATTCTGCATCATTTCATAATAGGAAGTCAAATAAGTCCTTGCATGGTGTGGTCCTCATCAAAAAAAAAATATGAGGATTCAAAGCACACCCCTTAGACAAAATAAAAGGGCTACAAGAACTAGTTATGAGACTTGTCTTGTCTCCTCTAACTAAGGCCCTTTCTCACTTCCTATCTTCACTCCAATTTAGAATGGTGGTTATTTTATGGAAGCATTCTCGTGTCTCAAGGGATGGATTAGCCTTAGAATGTTGATGCGAAGTCACTGAAAGTGGTTGGTCTTGATCTAGACTGAGGATGGATCCTACCAAGTCATTTATTCACAAACTCCACAAGGGATTGCATGTGACCATAATTAGGAACTCCATTACACTCGTTGTCATCCATCTATGCTTTTCATGCCTCACCTCACTACTAGTTTCATGTTTTGATTCAATGTTCTGGTTTGCTGTGTTGGGTTTCTCATTCAGTTACTTTTTGGTTTTTGTACTTAACTTTTCATAACCATTAATCATCCATGGTGTCCACGAACTCCTTTGTTTGAAGTTATGCAAGGGCATAAAAGGCCTATGCCTGCTTTGGGGAGGATCCACTTGCATATCTTTTGGTTTGGTTAAGTTAAGTTCTTTACTCTTAGACATTATTACAATCAAAATCTTTTTATTTACCCCATCCATGTCATCCAATTGTATGCACCTTCACAACTATTTGTAATGAAATCCTTTTTATTGTTGTGAATACCCTCTCTCCAGTATTCCTTGTGTTAAGCTTTTTCTTCCTACTTAACACATTTTTCAGTCTTTCCACTAATAATATCAAGCAACTAATCTATCACAATCACAACATGGCTAAGTAAAATCATCAACGAGACAAGGTATTCAACCATTATCTGTTACACCATATATACTAATCCTTGGTTTTGTTGTGATTGCAGTGGGAAGCATGGACTAGAAGTGGGACTATTGTTACCAAGGAGGATGCAACCATATCACTCGTGGAAGATTGTTCATGACCATTGGATCTCTTCTACCTCTCCCTCATTCTTCTGTTGCCAAGAGGGGTTGGATGTCCTTTGGATCCATTAGTGTTCTTTCCTATTATCACGAACATCTAATTTTGTACACAATTGTAATATTGTATGCTCGGGAACTTTTGTATTTATCTATTTTCTCTATGTCACTCTACATGTTAGTCAAATAAGTCCACACCCCCTAATATATTTTGTAAAGGACTTGTTCCTCTTCTTCTGTACTTGAGGACGATTTTTCATTCAGTCATGGGGGTACAACAAATTGTGTTTTTTTAATACTCTAATATTGAGGTGGCCATGATATCAGACATTTGATATCACAAGGTTACTCCCAGGTCTATAAATACAACACCTAGGTGCACAACTGGGAGAAATTTTTTGGTAGTCAAGTAGTGAAACTCTTGCAGTTTTTCTATTTGAAAGTTAGAATATTTTCCCGTAGCAGGAGGTCTAAGTGTGAATGGATCTTTTTTCAAGCATTGATATACCTAAACACACTAGTGTGTTAGCAATAAAGATGAACTCTTTGATCCATTCCTTACAGCACTTGAGACTTTCTTTCTTATGCATTTATATATTGTGATTTCATGCAATTTACATTAATGTCGTTAATGTAGTAGTTAATTTTGATCAATTGAGCAAATCATTAAAATACACAAGCACAACCCCTTCGAACATACCTATGACACTTGGTAGCTTAGAAACAATTAGCATTTGACAACCCAATAGTGTTCACATAAAGTTCAGAATGTGTCCGGGAAGTGGGAATGATTACTTGTGTTAGGCTAGATTAGACCATAGTTTACTTAGTAATTAATCACTCTTACTTTCATCTTTGTTCTAGGCAAGTAATTTTATAAAAGCACAAAATAACAAAAATCTCAAGTAATTTTATAAAAGCACAAAATAACAAAAATCTTACGTCTCAATCACACTTAACCATACAATTACATTTCACAAGTGGGACTGGGAAGACAAAAAATGGACAACACACACACACTATTTGGCTCTAGCATAGTTAGTAATTATAGTTTGTAGAATTCGACCAGATTGCATGTGAACACTTGTGATTCTTATGGTTGGGCGTAGGGGTACCTTGCCGCTCATCACATCTCTTTTAGGATAATTTGCTAGAGCTAAACATAGTCTCTAATGTAGCTAACACCTTGTTGTGGTGATAAGATATTAATTACTATTTTCTACCACCCAATTTTTTTCAATAACCAATACTTTTCATGTACGCTTTAATTCAAATAGTGATGAGTCACGTCCAATTGGTTGCATTGACGAGGCCTCGTCAACTAGGCCTCATTGATGAGGCCTCATCGACGCATGATATGCATCAACAAGTAGTGTTTGTTTTCTTGATTTTCAGCTATAAATACGTGCTTGCAGCCACATTTATGGAAGTAGAGATTATAGTTGCAGTGGAGCTCTTACAATTTTTCCATTTGAGAGTTAGAATTTTTCCTCGAGTGTCCACAATAGGACTCATTGAGTGTACAAATCTTTATTTGAGCATTGTTGTGCCTAAGCACGACAGTGTGTATGGCAATAAAGATGAGCTTTCTGATAAACCTTGCAGCACTTTGGATAGATTAACTATTTTATAACAATCATACTTGTAGTACATGTCCAACTCCTTAATAACCTAATTATCCAAGATTACTGTTCAAGCTACAAAGTATATGATTAAAAGCCTTCCCTACATCAATTCTTGTTTTGGTAGAGAGGCCAATATGTCTAGCGTGATGGGGGGAGAAGGGAGTTTATTTTGTCACCCTCCACATCATGCACCACATAAGATCCCATGATGAAGAAAAACGCAATGGAAAAAAACG
>MNCI01037581.1:0-36525 GCA_015680685.1 Gnetum montanum
ATCAACATCAGTGTAGGTTTGACTATGTTAATGCATTAGCATTAATTCATTGTTAATAAATGCTTATATAAATGTGTCACTAACTACATTTATAGTATCGTTTGATTAATTAATATAGGGAAGCTCTTGTAGTTTACTTTCATAAAGTTAAAATAATCAATGAGTGTTTGTAAAGTGAATGTAAATTAATTAACAAAATCTTATTTGAATGATAATTAAGCTAGATAAAGTTTCATTAATGAAAATAAGATTTAGATTAATTTACCTTCATTGAAGTAGTTTGACATAGCTTAATATTTTCTTAAGTGTAATTTAACTTTCTTATTCATTTACCTTCTTCACCATTAGTTAATAATTTATGATTAATTGTACATTAGTTATGTGAAATGACTACAACCAACTTTGAACATAAATATATTAATGTTTGGTAATCCCACTAGTGGTACAATTGATAGTCCAACAATATTCGTCTAAGTTCAACATGTCTATGGAAAGTTGGAAATGATTACTCATTACTTAGGATAGATTAGGATTTATTTTCTTGTTATTAGATGAATTAGTAGTTTTAATATTTTAAGAATATTTTAATATGGTGACATCAATATTGAGTTCATACATCTTAATTATACTTAATCATATATACTAAGAACCACATGAATATAATTGGAAAGGTAGTGATCTACAATTATAATCACTGATCTAGGTATTCCACTATTTGACTCCACATATTACAATTAGGTCATATGCAAACAATTGTAATTTTTATAGTTGGACATAGAAACTACTCAATGCTCATCATTAGCATCATTGCCAAAAACTTGTGCTAGTGAAGTGATTAGTTAAATATTTCATGATTATTCTTAGGATTTAATAATTTATCTATTAAAAATATTATTATTATATTTTTAAGACACACACAGTAATCCAAAATGTATTCTTCTTATAGAGACAATCTCCACCTACTAACAATTCTACAAGGAATGATAGAATAATAAGAAATGATTATTATGTATCCTATCAAGTTAGGATCATCTACTAGTATTCAGATCATTATGATTTAGACGTAACCTTCATCCTTTACAAGGAAATTTAATTAAGATGAAGGAACTTAGAAGGAAACATTCTGTTGCTATTTGATCATTGAGATCCATCAATGTTCATGGTAGTGTTGATGAGAACTAGGCTAGAAGCATCCATTATTGACTATAAGGTGGTTGATGAAATGTTTAGGCCCAATCAGTCAACAATGTCCAACTTTGCAAAGATCATTTCATGATGACATAGCATGAAAGGGGGTTACCATCTCATTGACATTGCAACTAGAAATGGAGCACATAGCCTATCACTTAGATTGATCCAACTATCAAAATCCTTCTCAGTTCATTATAGAAGACATGATAAACTCAAGACTACATGTAGTATTTGTAAGCAACCATGAAAAGAAGATAATAGAATCCAACACAAGGAGGACCTCTAGAGCTAAGTCTTCTAGCAAGCCACCTAGAGAAAACTAAATGGATCATTGTAGGAGAGTGAGTTGGTATGGCTCTCCTAAGTTTTCAAAATCCTCATCATCCTCATTGTCAAACTCTAATAAGGATGAGTGTTACCAAGCAAGAAGGGACAATGATAGAAAATCCAATGAAGGTAATAGAAGAGATCATAAGAGAAATAAAGGTACAAATGATAGATAAGCTAAATATAGAGAACAATACAAAGAACATATGAATGAAAGAAGGCATAGTAGAAAACATAAAAGTGACTTTATATGATAACATCCTAGATTCAAGGGAGGATATAACACAGATCCTCAACATCACTTGCAAGTCTTTCACAATGCTTTCATCTTGTAGGGCATCAAGAATAAATGGAAAAATCTTAAGTTATTTCTTAGGATACTCATCAATGAGGTTGTAGGTTGATATTAGTTCTTAGAAATAAAATCTATTAGAAGTTGTAATACAATGTTAGAGCTATTTAATGACAAATATCATATGTTGTATCATTCATAACTTGCATATCTTTTCTTTATAAGATGTATCGAGTCATACTAGATTTATCATTATTTGCAATTGATTTCTCAAAAGTTAGAGAGAAAATAAATGGCATTATAGTTAATGGCTACTTGAGATGTAGTAGGTAATAGTTGGTTTTAGAATAAAAAGTGGAAAAAAGAAAAAATTTTAAATATATAACAACTATAACAAAAAAATAGTTATAGGAAAATAGAAATAGGAAAGAAGGAAAGAAAAAAATTTCCTCAAAGAGATATAATGGCTAAAGTAAGAACTACTACTTGCATGACAAAAGTAGTTTAAATAGTAGGGTTGGAAAAGTAGGAGATACAGGGGTTATTATTAATTTAGTGTATATAATGGGATATTCAAATTTAGGAAAAGTAAAACTAGTACTTAAAAAATGTTAAAAATAAATAAATAAAAGTAATTAAAATGATTAGTTAAAAATATAAAAGGTTCAAAAGGGAAAAAGAAACTGAAAGTATAATGATATAACAATCATAAGTAAACTTATAACATCTGAGATATAAGATAATGAGTTTATAAATAAGCATAGAACATACTAAAAACTATTTTAAAAAGAAAAATAAAAGAAATTTAAAAGTAAAAACATTATATTAAGTAATATTTTAAAGAAATTTTTAGATTTTTTAATTTTTGTTAAAGTAGGCTACCAAACTAAGTGGGTAAAATAGCTTTCATCTCAATTAATATTATTAGAATGAATTCAATTTTCAAGGGCTTCTCTATATTTTCTATGTATAGATTTATCTATTACATCAAGAAGTTCATCATTATATATTAATCACTTATAACTTCTAGAGGAGTTATTATTTTGTATGTATTCTACAAGAGGTGACTTTCAAGATCTATTATATTATGTCTTTCAAGTATTCTTTTAATCTAATAGAGAAAGTTCTACTAGTTTCACTAATATAACATTTACCCCAAATGCAAAAGATTTTATAAACATTACTGTTATTTAGAATATTCTTTTTGACTATATGAATATAAAAAATGTTAGATATTTTGTTATAATGTTTAAATGTTGTTATAACATTATGTTTTTTTAAACTCTAGCTATTTTCTCAAAATTACCTTTGATGTTGAGAATGGTAATGAGTTTTTAATTTGAAATAGAATCACTATTATCTAAAATTTTTAAGTCCATATATATATAGGGAGAAACATTTATTTTATTTAGCTAATAATGAATCAATTTTATCGATTCTTTAGTAATAGTCTTTTTATCAAAGTTGCTGAGTTTAAAAATAGTATTCAAATGATTAGTTTCTTTATGGAAAGAAGTTGTATTACAAATATTGAGAGCTTTGATCATTAAAGAGAAAAGGGTAGAGAGTTTTTGACACAATGGGTGACTAGAAAAACCTTTCAAATATAGATCAATATGTGCATATTTTCTAAAGACTTTACATGATATTCTAAATTCATTATTTAAGTCTTTCTTTATTACTAGGTTATGAATTCTTCTTTTCTAGTTCCATAGTAAATTGAATCCTAAAATATTAAGATATTTGTAAAACACTTGAAGATTTCATAAACCATGAGTGTACTAAACATTACTATCATCTAGATATCTTACGTAATTCAAAGGAAAAGAATTAACAACAAGTTTTTCAAAATTTTTCATGTATACATTAGCAATCAAAAGAGACCAAGGTGAACCCATAGTAATACAGTTTGACTATTCATAAAATTCATTATTATATTTAAAATAGGTAGTTTCTAAATAAACCTTAATAAGAAAAACATACATTGATATTTAAAATAAACTTAAATCATTAATCATTGTTCCTTTGGGGTAGATAGATAATGTGGTGATCACCATTAGTGGATGGTCTTACTTGGTAGATTTTCTAGTGATCCATCTAGAGAATAATAAAAGTAAATTTGTAATGATCATGGAAAGAGCATGGCTTAGCACCATTAATGCTAAACTAATCATTATAAATCTTATCTTGGATGTTACAAAGAATAACAAGCATGATTTTATGTACAAGCAAAGAGTTCCATGCATGATGTACAGTGATATAAGGTGCAACTATGTGCAAAAGGTATGAAGCTGCAAAAGAACTACTATTTCTATAGGTAGTGATTCTTTAGAATATATGTGCATAAAAAATGTTTTACATAATAGCCACAAGGAAAGAAGACATGTAGTGGCTAATAGCAAAAGTGGAGTACAAATTAGAGATACATATAGAATCAATAAAGAAACTCACTGGTTTTTATGTTGATAAAATGAATGAAATAAAAGTATTACATTGGTAGAAATTTTTCCAAATACGATGATGTAGGAAAATCTCTTCTAATTTTTTTGTTCTTTTCTATGTGCATGTTTTGAAGGTTTCAAAAATTAAATGATAGGAGCTGTTTGTGGTTTAGACTAGAGGTCTTACTGTTTGGATTGACATTTCAAGTGAGACATCTCAACTAAGAAGAAGATGTCTCAAGGGAGGCTTCTTTCTAAAACATGAGATGTCTCAGATGAGACATCTCCACTAGAAATAAAATGTCTCAAGTAAGATGTGTTAGCAGTTGTGGAGATGTCTTGGCAACTAGAGGAGACATATGGGAAAAATAATAGATGTCCTGTTAGAGAGTTGGTTTGACATAGAGACATCTTCCCAACATTAGAGATGACTTGTACAAATGGGAAAACCTTCCAAAACATCTATCCCAATTTGGAAAATAGCTAGAATATGTTCAAAAAGGACAGAAAAAGCTGGGTAGAAGGCAAGAAGGCTTGGAAACCATCTAAAGATGCTCAAGTTGAGTTGAGAAAAGGTTTTTAGGTTTCTTATCTTCTAGTTTATGATAGATATTATTGTATTTTCATTATTGTTAGACAATCAATTTGAAAGAATGCTTGATAGTGGAGACCTAAGTAAGAGAGAGTGGATAAAGACATCTAGTGAGTGTAATTAGTGATTGTAGCTCCAAAATAAACATGTGGTATGTTGAATTTTGTATTCTATTCTCCTATCTTGTGAGTTGAGATTTCAATCCTAGGTTATGGAAGTGATTCTTCTTCAGGAAAGCTTGATGAGGAAGATGAGAAAAGGCCTGCTAGAGCATTCAAAAATGCTACCAATCTTTTGTACATAGAGTTGAAGACTTTCAATGGTGTAGATGGAACCAATGATTTTGCAAGTTAGCTAAATGTACTTTAGAAGTATTTCTAGTTGGAAGAGGTACTAAATAACTTAAGGATACCTATTTATAAACCTAGAATAGAAGGAGGTATGGCTTCTACTTGATGGGAAAAGGAGTCCTAGGGTTATGAAAGATGAACTGGTTAACCCATCAAAGATTGGGATCGATGAAATATAGGTTGAAGAGAAATTTTGCATAGTCTCATTAGAGAAAAGAAACCATTATGAAGTTAAAATTCCTAGGACAAGGTGACAAGGATGTTAAAGAATTCTACATCAAATTTTGTAATCTATTTCATCAAGATAAGGTAAACTAGGAGGAGTATGAATAGGCTTCAATCTTTTTACGAGGTCTTAAAATGACATACCAATAGGATTTGTCTTTTTATGAGCCACAAAATCTTGATGAGGATTATGGTTTAACACTCAAGGCTAAGAAAACACTAGGTGGATTTGGAAATAGGAGTAAATAAACTTTCAAGGGGAAGGAGAAGAGATCTAGATCTAAGAAGGGATTTAAGTCCAAATCTAAAGATTGAAAGAGATGATGAGTAGGACAAATCCAAGAAGGACCAAGTCAAAGGAGGAAAGGGTTAAGGTAGAAGCTCATCAAAAATCTAGTGCTTCAAGTATGGAGAATGGGGACACAATTAATGGAAATGTTCAATTCACAAGGTTGCCAAGGGAAAGGATGTTCAAACCATGGAGGTGGAAGAGAGATCAAGACAAGGTCTTTAATGAGGTAATCCTAATGCTCCAAAAATTGAGGATGTTTCTAAATTAAATTCTTATGCATGCATGGGGAATGTAAGTATAGGAGATCACCCCTAATCAAAAATTTTTGTTTTGAATTGGAGTTAGATGTCTGCTTAGTGAGAAGTGGATTCATGTTTTCATTGATAGGAGAGCCTAGAGAAAATATATTTCTTCTATGATAATTTCTGGATCAGGTTTGGTAACTAATCCTCATCTAAAACCTTATAAAGTGCATTTGTTGTCTAAATATTTTACCCAAGAGGTGATGGAATAATGTTGCTTGAGATTTAAAGTTGAAGGTTTTCATGATGTAGTGAAGTGTGATGTGCTTTCGATAGATTATGCTAGAAATTATGCTAGATTAGGTTTGCGATAATTTCTAGATCAGCTTTGGTAGATTGATTTTAGTTTTTTTGTTATGACAATAGTTGCTACTAACCATGATGATGTGAAGGTTGAAATTTCTATAAATATTCTAGGCTTAAAGGAGAAATTTCCCAGAATGTTCAAGTGGGAACTAGATGAATTACCATCAATGCAAAATGTACAACATCAAAATGATTTCATTCCTAATGCTACCATTCCAAAGGAGAGAGATTATCAGCTAGCACCAAATTAGAGGGCTAAATTAAAAAGACAAGTAGAGGTGTTACATGCAAATTTCTTTATGAGGAAATCCATTTCACCCTGTATAGTTCTAGTAGTGCTAGTGCTAAGGAAGAATAGTGATGAGTAAAGGATGTGCATTGATTCTAGGGCATTGAATAGGATAATAGTGAGGTACAAGTTTCCTATTCCAATGATGGATGATATCCTTGCTATCCTTAAGTATGTAGAGAGTTTTAGCAAAATTAATTTGAAGAGTGGATACAATCAAATCAAATTCAAGCTTGGTGGTGAGTGGAAGACAACTTTCAAGATACTAGATGGATTGTTTGAGTGGTTAGTGATGTCATTTGGTTTCACAAATGCACCTTCTACATTTATGAGGTTTATGCATGATGTAATGAAGGACTTAATTGGTAAGTGCTGTATTATCATTTTTGATGATATTTTGGTATATAGATCTAACAAGGAAGAGCACTTAAATCACTTGAGAATGGTGTATCTTAAGTTGGAGAAGGCACAGTTGGTGATCAATATCAAGAAAATTGATTTCTTCAAAAGGGAAATCATATATTTAGGGCATGTGATATTCAAAAATCATTTTTTAATGAAAGCTACCCATTCATAAATTGCATACCTTTTCTTTACAAGACGTATCAAATCATACTACATTTATCATCAATTTCAATTGATTTCTCAAAAGTTAGAGAGAGAATAAATAGCATTATAGTTAATGGCAACTTCATATGTAGTAGATAATGGCTACTTTTTGAAATAAAGGAAAAAAAAAGAAAAAAATTTAAATATATAACAACTATAATAAAAATAATTAGTTACAAGAAAACAAAAATAGGAAAGAAATACACTTTTTTTAAAGAGATACAATGGTTCAAATAAGAATAGCTAGTTACACAAAAAAAGTAGTATGAATAGTAGGGTTAGGAAAGTAGGAGATACATGGGTTATTGTTAGTTTAGTTCATATAGAAGGATAGTGCAATTTAGGAAAATTAAAACTAGTACCTTAAAAATGTTAAAACAAAATTGTTAAATCCAAATTTTTCTCGACAACGATATTGGGTATTGGGTATTTGATATTGGAGTTGAAATATCGGATGCTCGATATTGAGGCACAAAATACGATATCACATATTCAATATTTCAAACGTATACAAGCTTATAAATACAACACTTAAATGCACTATCCACATACAGTTTCATTTCACACTTAGCGAAATTCCATCATTTTGTTTTCTTGATTTTAGCACTTAGTACTTAGGAGTGTATGTCTGTAGTGTGATGTTTAGTAATTGAATGAAATCTTTATTAAAGTGGAATGTACTTTGACACATTTCATGCATGGAAATAAAGATCAAGATTACTCTACATCACTATAGCATCACTTAGTTTTTATTGTTTGTACTTAGAATATTTTTCCTGCTTTGACTTAGCAAAATGTTTACTATTTTCTCTAGTTACTAATTACTTTCTATGCACATTATTATTACTATTATTAAGCATAATGGATACAACTGATTCCAAGCATTAAGTGTAATTGTTTGGTAATCCAGTAGTATTATCACTTAGTTCATCCTAGTAATAATTGCATGAGTCCAAGATGTGTTCGATCAAGAATAGATGTCCATCACATAGGCTAGATTAGATTTTTTTACTGTAACTTAGATTTAGGAACCACTCCAATTACAATATGTTTACTAGGAGTAATATGGCCCATACAACATTAGTATCATACACCTCATTGTGAATTAAACCATATGCACCAATTTCACTAACTCACTTAGGAAGACAACGATCCTGAACTTAAATCAACTACTAACATAATTATGTAGTTGAAATAGATAAATGCACATGCATGTCAATATGTAATCAAGAAAGATATTCCTCAAGAAAGATATTACTCTGGTGCAGTAGCCTGAACAGCAAAGCCAGCAAAACCAGAGAGCAAGAAAAATGCACCAGAATCACAACATTTGGAATGCATAAATTCTCTGATCGTCGTCACCCCACATGACTGCTGCACGTCCATATTGTCGTTGCTGCTGCGATCGAAATCCTTGCAGAAAATTATTAGAAATTTAATGGAAAATTTTCAAAAGTCAATCAATTGACGAGAAATTTGGAAACTCTGTGACAGAAAACTCAAAAATCTATCGAATGACGAGAAAATTGAAATTTGGCAGGGTAAGATATGAAATTTAAATATGAAATTGCGGTGAAATTTAACAAATCAGTCAAATTGACATGTCGGCAGTCACTAACCCTAACCTAAATACCCTAATAATAATCAAATTCTAATGCTCATGCTCCTATTAATGAGAATGCTCATGCTCCTATAACCCAAATAATAACTACTTTCCTATAACTAGCTACTACATTCCTATAACAAGTTTTGATAA
Source organism: Gnetum montanum (assembly GCA_015680685.1). NCBI lineage: Eukaryota > Viridiplantae > Streptophyta > Gnetopsida > Gnetales > Gnetaceae > Gnetum > Gnetum montanum. The sequence continues at coordinate 8,973 of MNCI01037581.1, forward strand.
TGACCCTACTTCCTGACCTCCCTACTATAATTCTAATGACCCTACGCGTTAGAATTACTATAATTACCTAAGAATTACTATAATTATTTATGTAATGAACATAATCACCTAACGTAGAAGACCAACTGCGAGATTCTGCTTGTAATAGCCCTCGTGTTACGAGTCCGTCCCCCCTAAGAGCGGAAATATATTTAACCATGTTCATTCAGGAGCAAATTGAAATTTGGCAGGGTAAGATATGAAATTTAAATATGAAAATGTGGTGATATTTAACAAATTGACATGTCGGCAGTCACTGAGATATAAATTGCTTACTTAACCATGTTCATTCAGGAGCAGTAATGGGATGGGTTTATTTCTAGATTTTCTAACCTGCAAATTGTGTTGCGTGGTATCTCGTAAATTGTTCTTAGAAATATTAAAATATCCAATTGAAAAGATAAATTTTTTAAAAAATAAGGAGAAGGTCTACTTTTATTATGGTAGGATTACAACTTCATTATCATGCATATATATCTCCTTCGTGGTAACAAGCCCAATGCACTGGTAATTCTTTAGTGTAATGGTGAATAGATATAACTTGTTATTATCTATTTATTTGTAATTTAATTTTGAAACATTTATGGTAAATATTTCCTGCTAATAAAAACCACTTCTACATTGACTATAGGAGTTCATTTCATGACATCTATTATCTTAAAATAATATTTTGATTTGAAATTTAAATTTAATTTATTAAAAATAAGTATGTCTTTGTTACTTCTATTTTAAACATTTATTAAGTTTAAGTAGCCTTATCTTGGCATTGGCTTAGCTTTCAAAGTAATTAATAATCTTAAGTATAGGTTAGCAGGATTCAACTCCATACTTTGTTCATTTAAATTAGTTTATATATATATATGGGATACATCCTCATATATATCCTCATCATCATGCTTTCAAAATAAATGTTTTACTTAAATTGATAGCTTATCATGGTAGAATAAAAGTCCCTTCATTAAGAGTATCAACTCTAATAGGATTCATTATATTTAAGGCAAAAGGATTATCTCTTGAAGCATGTATGTGAACAATATTGTGCTCCCCCTATATTGCTAATGTGATGTTTCCCATTCTTAGTCTACGTCAGAAGATTGAAAAGACAACGATCTATGATCATTTGATGAGACTAAACACTATTTCTACCTCATCCATAGATTATGATACAATGTACTACAACACTTACAAAATGTATGGTGGAGCATTAGGCATACTCGTTGCTCATCATGTGCAACCATTACTAAGGATAATGATATCAATTTAGTTTAGTTAATTAGTAGTATACATGATTATTGTTAAGGCTTTAATAATTTATTTTTAATGTATTTGATACTGATTAAGTTACACACAATAATAGAGTCATGTCTACTTCTCATAAATCAAACAACCCACTGTAATCGAGAAATTTTGTAGGGGGAAATGACAAAAATGATGAAGATTGATGTGTATCATTACAAGTCAATGTCTCTTATGTCCATCAAGACCCTTATCTTTCTCAATTTACTTTCGTGTTTTATCAGGATGAAAAATTCTGGTGAATGCATTTGCAAGGCAATATTGTGCTCCCACTAGATAGAGTAGCTTTATCCATGCTTTACATGGTACTCTAGACATCCAAACTTGGTTATCTTATAAACGACCATTGTATTGAAGTGAACATGTCTAGACCAACTAATGAAGGCTTAGTGTAGGGTGGACCATCATATGGAGACTTGATATGAGTCTGAAAAGACTAAGAATGCTATACTTGTGACATCTTAATTAGAAAAGGAATACATAGGCCATGAGTATATGAGGTTCCATCCCCATCAATCTTCCTTATGTTCTCCTTCCTTCAACACTAAGGACCTCAAGCAGACAAGATTATATTCTACAATAGCAAGCAATCCTACAAGAGATGCGCAAGGATCTAGAATAAGAAGGTTTTCAAGGCCTAGAACCTCTACTAGACTAAAGACAAACTTACATAGGGTTTACAAAGAGAGTCCAAGTTAATATGATTCTCTTTGCTTAGCATCTTCTTCTTATTTATGGTTAAGCTTTGATGAATATGACCATGGTCAAAGGGGAAGAGTCTTAGATAAAAACCTAGATAAACAAGCTGATGAGAATTCCACAAGGAATCCTAAAAGGCTCAAAGATAGAGATTAAGACACAAGGTAGGAAATGAGGCATAGAAGGAAAAGAAAAAGATATCATCATGGTTGAGCAAGTAGAGACTATGATTGTGACAATGATTTTAACATACCAAATAAAGATGATGAACCATTTTAATAATAAGACACATGATCGTAATTGAGGAGGTAATAAGACTTCCAACTAGACTTCAAAAAAGTGGTCAAATATGAATAATATTAATAAATTTGAGAAAGCTTATAGCATAAATATTGAATACTACCTACAAGCTTTTCACAATGTTTATGCATTGTAAAATACTAAGAGTAAATTACAAAAGTTGAAGCTATTCCCACGAATGTTCTTTAAAGAAGAAGAAAGTTTGTGTAGTTTGTTAGAACATGATTCCATCCATTGATATATAACAATGATCAAGTGCTTCAATGTGAAGTACTAGATCTATTCTAGAGTGTCCAATATAAGAAAGTAGATATAAGGATAGAAGCAATGAACTAATGAGTCTCTTGATGAGGCCTTAAGTAAGTTTTGTTCCTTATTACACTAGTACCTAGACCATGGCTTCTCTTAGAAAGAATAGCTATGTCATATCATAGATGGATTGAGAAACAAAACTAATGAGACCCTTAAGATCTATTCCCAATAAAGACAATTATAATTAAAGATTTATCAAATTTAGAGGTTTTTTGATCAAGTTTGAAAGAGAGAGAGCACTAAAGAGTGTAATAGGAACCCATCCCTTTGTAAGAGGAATGTCCATGCCTATGATATAGAAAAGGAAGAGGCTTCTTTGGATGTAATGATTCAATAAAAGATCTTTACTTGTACATAAAACTAAAAAAAGCCATGAGAAAATGAGTCTTTACTTCTATAGAGAGGACATTGAGGAGAAAAATTTCTCATATGTTTAAGATAAGTGCCTATCGAAAGACCTTGATGTTTAAGACCTCATTAAAAAATATGAATTTTAGGAAATGTAAGAGCTTCGTAAATATATTTTATTTTTCCTCATCTAAAAGTGGAAAGATAATTGCATTTTCCATGCCTTATTGAATTTGTTATGAATAAAATCATTCTTTGTAATAATCTTATAGGAAACTTTTGAATTCAATGAAGAAATAGATTTTCCATCCTCTCAAAAGTAATCTAGAAAATCTTGATGCACATTATTATCAACATTAAATAAATTCTTAAGATTAAAAATTAAATTTTTGAATTTATTTTTCTGCTTTCTTTTCAAACCATAGAGGCTAGAAGCTTCATTTCAGGTTATCCATCTATCATACATATGTAGACAAAAAGCTCTAGTGATATCAAATTTGTTACAAGTGGTAAATAGTCTAGATATGTTTATAGCCATGCATACATCATCGTTGATGCAATGTAGAAGGTTCTGGTCACCCCTATAAATACCAACACTTGGTCATATCAATGGAACAACTTTTCATTTCATCCTTAGTGAAATTCTTACAGTTTGTTTTTGTAACTTAGACTTAGTGATTTAGTAAATTCCCATAGTATGATGTCCAAGAGTTGTACAGAATCTTTGTTTGAGTGTATTGTACTTGGGTACAATTCATGAATAGAGATAAAGATTGAGTTTTCTTCTCACATTATAGTATTACACATAGTTTCTTTACTTTTACTTAGTATATTTCTTTACTTAGTTTAATTTTCACTTCTTTAATATGTTTACTTTAATTTAGTTCTTTACACTTCTCAAGTACTTTAATTTTCTCATGTTCATTAGTAAGGCAAAATGCCTATGGCTAGTTTTCAATGTTAAGTGTAATAGTTTGATGATCCATTAATGGCTTCACTTGATTCACTTAGTAGTGAACTCACTTGGTAATCCTAGCAATGATTACATGAACCCAGGATGTGTATGGAAAGTTAGGAATGGATGCTCATCGTCAAAGGAAAGAATAGATTTACATATATTCTATTTTTTAGATTTATAATTTATTCTCATCTTTCATTATGAACACACTTAGGAGTAACATGAGCCTACAACATCACAATATCATACATCACACTACTAGTTAAACCATACTACTCATACTTTACTAACTTAATGTGAGATGACAATGATCACAAACCAACTATGAACCAGTAGCATATGTACATTGTCAATCCACTAATTACAATTTGGTCACACATGAATGCTTGTGACTTTCATGGTGAAGTGTTGAAATACCCAACCACTTATCACTGGTGTCATTTCTAAGGATGTGTCAATGTTTGCTTAGTAGTTGATTTCATAGAGTTCATTGTATTAAGAAATACAAGGTTTATCTTTCATACTTAAATTAATTCTTTTAACACACACACATACTTAAGGACATTAAAGACATAATATGGATTCTACATTTAAAGAAAAGTCACCACTTGTTAAAGAAACTCATAAGAGTCATGAAAAAGAATATGATGAAGAAGATTAGAGTGCGTCCATGCAAACCAGAATTTTATATGCTCACATTGATCCATACTATCCTAATTTCATGTTTATCTTTCAATAGGATGACCAACTAATGTGGAGAGATTTGCAAGAATATGTTGTTTTTCCTATTGAATGTTCTACAACATCAATGTTGTAAGTAATGTTAATGAGGTTGAAAATTGGCCATACTCAAGAAGGATATCATGTCATTAAGCACATGAATAGGTCATATCAACCTACTAAAGCATAATTAAGAAGGGATACTGCCATGAACATAGAACATAAGCGTAATAAAGGAAATAAAGTGCTTCACATAGTTTTCCTAGAAGAAGTAAATGATGATACATTCATAATGGAAGAACTCCACAAAACTCATGAATCTCATTCATGGATATTGATCATCTATCTAGAGGAACCTATCAACATAAAATTTTATTCAATGCTTGCAAAAGCACCTAGACAAGATATGGAAAAATCCAAACTTAAGCAAAGATAAAGGCCTACATCTTCCATGGAACTAAAGGAGAATGAATCATGAAGTCACAAAAGGAGAACCTGCCAACACCGTTCTCCAACTACTTTCTCTTCCTCCTCATGATCATTGATGGAATCTAACAAGAGGAAACAAAGACCAAGAGATTATGATAAGGAAATATGAGGAGAATATGAGAGACATGTACATCGAAGAGGGTATCCTGATGAAGAGAAAAATAATTATGAATAAAGAAGAAACAAGATCAGGCATGATAGAAAAAGAACAATATGAGTAGCGAAGGGGTCATAACTACAATAGATTTTATGAACTTGAAGATCATGAAGAATCCCTATTGTCCACTCGTAATATGATTAATATGAGAGAAGTAGTGTATATCCTTACTAAACACATAAGGGATATTCGCATCAAGCAACTAGATATGAACAACATTCTTATGTTTGAAGGTGGATACAATGTAGACCTACAACATCATCTTTAAGAATTTCATGATGCTTATACAATTCAAAACATTGAAAATTATTGGAAAAAATTAAAGTTGTTTCCAAAAATACTTTTCGAATAAGCAAAGAGTTAGTAAAAATCATTAGAACTAGAAATGATCCAAAGATGAATTACCATGCTAGAGCTCTTCAATGATAAATATCAAACCTATTCAAGAGTGTCCAATTTGAGAACAAATATTTAAGGATGGAAACAAGGGACACATGAATCCCTTAATGTGGTAATGGAAAAATATTATTCATTACTACATAGGTGCTTGGGCCATAGTTTTTCTGAAAGGGAACAACTACAACACATTATTGATGGGTTATGAAACAAAAGAAGAGAAAATCTTGGGGTATATGCCCAAGGAATATTATTAGAAATAACATCCCATCAAATCCAAAAACTATAGATCAAGTGGCCAAAGAGGAAGAAAAATTAAAGAAAATAAGTTTAGTAGAAGAGTACAATCAAGATACCACAATAAGAAAAAGGAATGTGAGAATGTGTGAAAGATAAAAAGAAGAAATGATAGAGGATGTCATTTTAAAGAATACTCTAGCCATCCAAAAATTAGTCAGTGATATTGTGACAAAGGTAGAGAAAATCTGGGATTTACTGGATAAACAAATTGCTATTGCACTTAGAATTGTAAAGGAAAAGACTAAACAAGTTCAAAACAAAAGAAAGGAAGAAAAGAAGAGATAATGGACGAAATAACTACAAACATAAAGAAATTATTATTGCAATTAAGGAGTTTACAAAATCTAGTTTAGAAGAGGAAGATGAATGCAAAGTATCCCAATACAAACATCCTAAGAGTTGTTGCCCTATTATGGCTCACTTTCAAGAGTATGGGGCATACGTGCTTAACCCAAAATTTGTTAAGAAACAAATGCCAATAATATTATCTTATCCATAAGGTAACTTCTGACAATTGCACCAACTATCATATTATCCAAGAGAAGACTACCCTCAACCACAAGAATAATATTAGTAATAGTGGTAACAATGATAGGTATGGAAAATTCTACTACTAATACAATAATATCCATATAGGAAACTAGATCCTTAAGGATATTATGTTTAATGTCCAATCTCTTTATGAAGTGCTTCAGTCCATACCTTCTCTCGTTATTATCCACGAAAGTATCATAGATCCACTAGCTCACTAATGGATCCCAATTCTTATGTACATAAACCAATAGCTAGTTCATCAATCCAACTTCCTAACTTCCTACCACTAGTACCTCCATCGGTTATGCAAGGAGAACTACCAAAAAAACCATATCAAAAGAATGCTACTAGGTAAGTCAACACACAAGATGATGTGCTGGTAAATGAACCAAGATCCAGAAAATGCCCATTTTCAAAAAAAGTCTAAAAAGGGTTCAAAGGATGGAAAATTCACCTATAACCCCATTCACACACTCTTTAAGGAAACATCAAGCTTCCACACTCAATGAATCTAAATTTGACTACTATCTTACTCATTCAAACTATACACATTGGATCAATGTAGGAGTACTTCCCAAGAAGAGAACAGATCCCAAAAGTTCCTTAGTATATCTCTAAATAGTAGGCCACAAACCATGAAAAGCTTTACTAAATTCTCTATTTAAGGTGATTTTGATTTTGTAAGACATGTACAAGGCCTAAAATATTCCTCCATTGAAGAAGAGTAATATTTGACTAGAGCTTGTGGATCAGTTAATCAATTTTCCACTTGGCCAAGTGGAAGATGTTATTAGCACCATAAGTGGCTGGTCCAACCCTATTGATTTTTTTGTCATATAGATAGGGAAAAACAAGGGATAATTTTCTATCATTATGGGAAGGGCATGACTTAGCACTATGGACATTAAGCTAGAGATTAGAGACTTGTTCATGGAGATTTCCAAGGAAGATGAGGCTAGAATTATACAAATATTTCAAGTTCCATGTATAGCATACAGTGATAATAGGTGTAATTGTGTGCTAAAAGTTTGGATCATAAACCATGAAATTAATACAACATGTAATCGATATATAGAGGAAATGTGTGTGCAATAGTGTGTATAAGAAATAGCCATAAAACAAGAAGGTACATAGTAGCTGATTATTGAAAAAGAGACAAAGTTTGAAATGTGCATAAAATTATTGGTGTCTCCATTGAAAAAAATCAATTGTTGATGCATAAATTTTGGATGCACCAACATTGAGAAAGAAAACTCATTTGATGAGACTATTTTCTAGGACACCTCCTGTATGGGTAAGGAAACCCAAGAATAGTCTTAGCTAGAGAGAGCTATGTGGTCTTTTGAAAATGGTAAACTAAACTAAAAAGTTTAGAATTTAAATTAAATGATTGTTTTAAATAAAATAAGTAACTAAAAGAAATAAAATTTCTCTAGTCCTGTTGATGTTGCTAGTCCATCACTATCGATGGTATCCACTACCAGTAAGAAGACTACAACCACTACGTGAAGAGGGAGAGAGAGAAAGAAAGTCTACCACTAGGAGGTGCTACTTCTTTAGTGCTACCAAGAGAGAGAGACCTCCTAGTGTTTCACTTGCCATGTGCACTACTGCTATTTCTACCTATTGCATACATGCACATCACTACAAGCATAAAGAAGATAGAAAACTAAATCACAAACACTCCACAAGTCTATGGTTGCCATCATTACAGCTACTGTAGGAGGGAGAGGCATCCCTATGGCTAAGAAAGAGAGGGGAAGAGAGGGATGCCGATGTTTCCTACTCTACACCACCACATGCGATGTGTAGTAAGGAATAGCTATGGCTATTATTCTATGGTTGCTACTGAGAAAAGAAAAAACACCCCGCCACCTACGTCTCTATAGAACTACCACCACTTATTGATGTCACATGCTACCTTATCACTCACTACAGATAGGTTACATGATGGAAGTAAGCAAGTGATGTCACATACTATTTACGTCAATCAAGGCGTTGTTGTTGATAGGTCTATTAATGGATCTACGTTTGCCACCTACCACATAAGGTAGAGTGACTGGACTCAGACTTGCTATAACTACCACCTCATACACCGTTGTCTACTACTATGCATCACATGTGGTGCCTATTGCACATGAGAAGGAAGGGAGGGAAGAGGCTGTCAGTGCTTGGCGTGTACCCTCTATTGATTTCCCTACCTCTCAAACTCTTCTAATTTCTTGTTGGTACCATCGTCATCTGCTAGCTGACGTGTGTCAACCAAAGCTCTTGTTCAAGCCATGGAGGCCACTAGTATCATGCGCCAAAACCATGTTCTTTGCAATGCAAATTTTGCCTGCCTAGAAAGTCCTAGCTTGCCCCACCCCTCCCCCCCACATTGTATAAAGTCCTAGCCTACCTCCCCCCTTATCCTAAAAAGTCCCAGAAAGTAAACATGAAACCTTTTTGAAATGCTTCATTATAAAGACTCTTTAAGAATACTAGGGAACCCTTGGAGAAAAGATTAAGTGTATTTCACCAGCTTCTCTCTTTGACTTTAACATTAACATCATATCATTTATCATGCAAGGCACACTCCATAAGATACACATATGATTACAAATGATTAGGCTTTGAACTACTCAACTATGTATGTTATGTCACTAGTGATAGTTTATTAAAGATTGATGTTGTTGATTATGGCCCTCTACCTAGAATGGGTGAGGTTGACATCAACATTGACAAGTTAGAATAGTTCAAAAGAAAACNCTATTTATGTGCACATGGATCATAATGCCATTAGATTTTTTATGAATAAACCAATGGTTAGTCCAAGGATGATACAATGGTTGGTGATATTACAAGAGTTTGACATTATTATGATAGATAGGAAGGGAACTGAAATTGTTGTAGTTGATCATTTTTAGAATTGATATGGGAACCACAAGAACAAGATGAATCATTATCAGACCAATTTCCTCATGAAAAACTATTTACAAGAATAACAATGGCTATTAACTCAAGAGAAAAATCATGGATTATTGATTACCTACTGATGAGTGACTAGGTACCCCTAGGCCCAACCATATGAATCACAAGCATTCACACGTGACTTTGTCAAAATCTATAGACTGTAAGCACTTAACATACGTCAGAATCTAACCAGTGAAACCTTAGGTTAGAATGGTCATTGTCCTCCTAATCTCACTTATGAAGTTTTTCTTACGATGGTTAAGTGAGACTAAGGCTAATGATTTTTATAGTTTTCTATTTATTTTTTGGTAGCTAATTTATCTTGGAAAGAAAGGCTAGAATATTAATTAATCTAAGATTATCTTAATCTAAATTCTAACTATTCATAACATAAGTATCTAGTCCCATCTTTCGAGCATATTCTGAGCATCTCCTAACACTTCTGGGTTACCAAATGTTAAGTGTCACTGGGTTTACCAAGTGTTTGAATTACGTTCGAGATGGTCATACTTATGGCCTTTACAAACTACAAATCAGTGATAGCGATTGAAGTAATAATAACAGAAACTTAAGTAATTAGCAAGGTAATTAAAAAAGCATATAACATATTAAACTATTGAATGCATAAAATAGCTAAGTCCAAATGCTACAAGGAATTCTTGAATAGTTCATCTTTATTGCTGTCATGTCAATGGGCTCAGATACATCAATGCTCAGATAAAGAGCCGATCACTTTTCTTACACCTGCTGTGGGCACTTAGAAAATATTCTATCTCCTGCGGGAACAAACTGCAAGAGATTCATTACAACTACTAGAAAGATGCCTAAATGAGGCAGAAGGCCCTCTTATTTATAGGCCAAGATAGGCAGCTGCATAAATGGGGTGACGTCAACGCAGGGAGGCTACGTTGATGGGCCCACATCAACGCGGCCACGTATATGCAGCCCAGTTGATGCATTGACTTATGATACTTCATCATACCCCCACGATTGAGCAAAAACTCATCTTTGAGTTACTTTACAATTTGGAAGGTATGGATTCTTGTTTACAACACACATAACTTAAACACATATATGACACACACATGACACAACATGAATTTAACCAAGTTCTCAAGTTACAGAGGAGGAAAAGTTACAAAAATGGTGGTGTTTAGAGACAAAATTGAACACCTAACCACAAAATTTCTAGAGAAGATCACACCATCCCTAAGGGCGATGGTTCTAATGAACCTTCGCTAGCCTCTAGCCCATGCGTTGATGGAAGCACAGATGTCAGTAGCCCCACAACAGCTTCCACTTCTAGAGGCAGCTAGAAAGCCTCAAAGAGAGCCCTCATCTTTTCTTCTTTGCTTCTGGGGTCATTCATGGTCTAGGCCGCTTCACCAATGTGTGTTGGAACTAGAACTTCCCAAGGGCATGGTAGCACCAAAAGGAGTTCTTTCAGGTTGACAAACCATGCTGCAAACTGCTTGTGTTCAATGTTGAATGCTCAGATTGATGCCTACAGTTATTGGTAGTCATTCATTCTATGGGCTAGGTCCTCTGTGACTGTTCATTGTCCTTCAAAGCTTGTGCAGAGAACCTCGTGTTCCACGTTTCCTGTTACCAGCTTTTGCTTTATTGCCTTATGTACCTGGAACTCTCCCTTATATAGGGAATACAAGGTGGCCACTTGTTTTTCCAATTCTGACCATAGTCTTTTGGCTATGAGCATAGCTAGGTTTTCATATCGGAGGTTGGCCAACTCCATGTATTTTGTCATCTCCTCAACCTACAACTCCTTCAGACAGATTTCAGCTTTATTGTAGTCATTCAACCCATCGAAGCTAGGTTGCCATGCATCGTCTCTCTCTCGGAGCTACTTGAGTGCTTGGTTCATATTGGCCTTTGAGACATGAATATGCTTTTTTTTCACTTCCTTCTACAATCCTACTTGGTCCCTGTAATGATTTTTGACCTTTTTGAATTTTAGGGCCTCATTCTTCCAAGTGGAAATTTCAATTGCAGACTTTTATCGCAATGCCCAAACCTCTTCCATTGACAAATTTTGATTTCCAGTAGCCAACCTCCTTATGTTAGCATTCACCTTAGCTAGCTCCTCTTGCTATTGGTGGATGAAATTTTTCATGTGTTCATTCTCTGCACCAACGTTGTGCAGGCGATGAACCTCCATGGTCAGCTGCATGTTCTCCTGGTGAACCTTCGTCAAGTCCTTATCTAAGTGATCTACTCAGGTATCTACCATGGACTTGTTGAGGATCGCTATCTCCTGCACATTCTGAATGATCTAAATTCTAAGTTGAAGCTATTGAAAAGCTTCATCCCTAGTGATGTTGCAGTTGAGGATGGCTGGATCGACAAGTTGAGCTCTTAATTGGGCTACCTTCATTGCCAAGCACTTACAAGCAGCTTGAGTAGCTTCAAGTTGCCCTTCCAAAATGAGGCTCTTGCCCCTTGCCAAGAGCAGCTTCGACTGGGTTGCAATAATGTTGTCCGGAAGGTTGAATACATCTGGAAGAGGTTGCCCGATTCCCACCAGTTGGTCCAACAACTCTTTGTGTTGGAATACATCAATCTTTTTATGCGAAGTTCCAGTGGACACCTGTACATCTTGTAGTCCATGAATGTTTGGTACAGGTACTACCGGTGCATCAAGGGTCGTAGCAATTGTGTCAGCAACCACTTTGGCTGAAACTTCTTGTCCCTAGTGTTACATCACTAGGACCGTCGCCCCTTCACCATCTTTCAAGCATACTGAGAAGGTAGCGGCATTCCTTGAAATTTTAGGGAACAACTGTTGGGTTGACACTATTACCTCTTAGATGCTTGGATCTATTTTGGTTGGAACTTGTGCTCAGGAAATGGAGAATATCAGCCCTACCCTTTTAGGAAAGCTAACTAATTGAGCCACTTGCTCCAAGTGGCTCATGGTAGGGTGATAGAATAAAGGATCTTCTCCTCCACAAGTCCTGTTAGATTACTCTTGCTGGCTCGAGAGCATTTCTGGAATCTCACGTAGCTATGTTGTTTGTATAGGTGGTGGTGGTGGTTACTGCTCCTTCTCTATCTATGTGGTGGTAGTATTTTTATCTTTTATCATCTCTCACCACGAGGCAATTGGGGTATGTCGGATTACATCATTGGAATACAGTGCTATCCCTACCCATTTGCACAACTTTTGGATTAGGCAGGGAAAGGGGAGAGCTTATCTTCCATGTTTCTTCTTAGTGAATCTCTTTTCAATCTAAAAAAATAGTAGTTGTGGAAGAATCATGGGGAATTTCTCACTCGAGGCAGCACATGCACGAGCAAAGAAGGTGATGATTTTACTGGGTCTTACCGTTGGGTTCAGGTGATAAGACATGATCTTTGAATACACTCTCTCTGCCATGGTTAGGGAGCCAAATTCCTTACACTCTACCCCATAGCACCATTTTGTCCATTCTACCTTTACCTCTAGATCAGCTTTGGAATTTTCACCACATCTACCCCAGTCTCGGGCAACCCCAAAGCTTGTGCTATCACCTTCGAAGAGTAAGAGACATAAATGTCTTTGATTCTTACTCTAGAACTTAGTTGCCAATTTTTCCATAAGAGATAAGTTTCTCCTAAGTACCATTCACCATTGGTTGTGATGATTGGCCACATTAGAGAGTTCTGCAGTTGGAGCCTCACGTCTTCTAGTGCATTCTCAAGGAATGGTTCAAAATTTAGCTCTTGAAGGACCATTCGCTACATCTCAGGTAGCATGATAGCATCAAGGTAGGCTTGGGTTAGGGTGACCTCAAGCCGTGGTGCTATCCCAAGAGTCTCATCCCCGAGCAATTGCTTGCCAGGAATCTCCTCTTCGGGAATCTGATGAACAGATTTCACATCAGGTCATTCGCAGAAGGGCCCCGTTGCATGGGAGCCCTCTGCATGCTCTGGTGGTTGCACACCTCGTCCTCTTCCTGTGCATGGGCATTTGTCCCTTGGTTGTGATAGTCCTTCATCCCTTGGGTGCCATTTGCAATTAACATAACCACCTATTAGACCATTCATAAGTAGCTTAAGATGGTTTGTATATACCTTCTTAGTTTGAGCAAGTTATGTTGTTGGCATAGGCACACGGTTAAGTCTTCTGGAGTGTTAATTTATGGGTTAGGGCCAAAGTTTCCATAATTAACCAACTAATTGATTAATTAATTAATTACACATAGGCACACCCCCCCACGATTGAGAGTGTACCTACGATTGCTAAAAAGAACGAGGATTAGTTGATGCAGACTCACGATGGAAGGTAAGGGCATTGGAAAAGGGTAGGCAGAAAAAATGACAAAAACTCCCCTTAATTTGAACTCCAAATCATGAAAATTGCAAAGTGTAGCAAGGTATATATAGGTATTATGTGCTACATCAATGAGGCCACATATACGTGGCCGTGTATATGCAGGGACTATGTATACGGGGCCCCGTATACGTAGTCGTATACACTTGTTGACCAACGTTGACCAACCCATAAAACACCCAAAATGATGAATTTGAAAAGCCAAATTGGAGCTGTTGAAGTGCATGAAAGGCTCAATCATAGCTGAGGACATGAGTAAGATAAGCGGGTGTGAAAAAGAGATAAAAAATAGAGAACGAGACTCAACAAGAACTCCACGAGGAAGAAATTGAATGATGGGACACTGAAACCTGTTGACCAAGAAATCCAAAGAACGGGAGGCTTAACAAGAGGGACCAAGAATATGCAGGTGGGTCCTCACCATAGTAGGCAACAACCTTCATAGCCCTTGCATACCCTCAACACCAGGGTCCATGGGCCTGGGTGCCAAGAATTGGTGTTGGCCAGTTAAGACTCCAATCCAAAAGATCCCGCCAGGACATGAGAAATCCAAGGAGACCACGGAAACTTACAAAAAAAAAATGGCTAGTGAGGTGAGGTACAGAGAGAAAAGGGTGTAGAGAGAGATAATAGGATGGAAAGTCTGATCAGGGGTCACATGAAACCCCTATGTGCGATTGTGGTTAAGTAACTTGGTAGAACTATTCCTGAGGCTAGACCCAAAACCATCTGTAGTGAGTGACATCACAGCAATAAACGAAGCCCTAGCCATCCCCCAAGGAAGCAGGAATGCACCCACAGAGAACCACCACTCCAATAAATGTGAGAAGAAGGAAGTAAAATAGGATGAAGTTAGAGGGGCCCAAGGAAGTCCCATAACAAGTGCTTACGGCCCATGAGAGGCGATCTAAGGGGTGTGCTTTGAATTCCCACTTAGTGATTTGTTTTATTTTTTTTCTTGTCAAGGGAAACCACACCATGCAAAGACCCATGCATGTTCACATGCATTCGACCAAGGGGTGTGCTCTAAATCCTCTTATTTTTGTTTTTTTTATTTTTTATTTTTTGAATGTTTTCGATGAGAACCACACCATGCAAGGTTGAACTACCCAAAAGCTTCTGTGGAGAGAGAAACTTGGAGTGGTAGGAAATATGAAAGGGCACATCCACAACCTCGGGGATAAGAGAGAGCGATGAATGTAGCATTCTCTTTGAAGTCACACCTAATTCAAACCATTGGGTCATCCCCGAGGTTGGGAACTACATGAGTCATACATTAATTAAAATGTTTGTTAAGTGAAGTGGTTGCATGCTTCCAACCAAAGGAAAACCATGGAGGGGGTGAATGGGTGGATGATGTGGACTCACTACCGATTTTATGAGCTAAAAATAAACGTAAAATCCAAGGAAAACCATGCAAACATGGGAACCAGATAACGAGAAAGACTAGTAATAGTACCCATCGTAACGAAAACCAACCGCGCCAGATGCCTGAAGACAAGATGATGACGTATTAACGATTGCACGAAAAAGGAAATATACACAAAGAAACGAAAAATAATTACAAAAAAAAGGAAAAATGTTCAAAGAATGTGCAAATATAGGAATGATGGTGAAAAATAAAAAGTGTAAAATAAAAAAAAATTGTAAAACAAAAGGTTACAAAATGGTGAGGGATGTAGTAGAATGGATCAGCAGGGATGATGGTCTCCCCCATGGCTTGGTGGAAAGGAGGAGACATGAAAGATGAAGTGAGGGCAACCAGGTGATGACGAGGTGACAACACTGGTTGAGTGGAGTTCATAGAAAGGTTTTAATTATTGGTGGTTAACTAACTATGTTCTGGTGGGGTCCCCAAGTTTGTGGATAAGCAAGGCTCATGAAGGGAAGGTTTCAGAGACAATGTAAGGTCCCTCCCACAGTGTTTGAAACTTTGTTGGTTGAGATATGTGTGGGGGGTTCTAATACAATACCTTGTCTCCACATCTAAATGTGACCTTTTGAATCCTAAGATCATGTCGTTTCTTGTTATAGGCCTTGTGGATTTCATTTGAAGACAGGGCCACTAATCGGTTCTCATCTAGCACACTTAAATTGATTAGTCATTCCCATTGTGCTAGCAGGAGGTCAAGGCCTAAGTTACTGGTGGTGGATAGTATATGGAGTTCAGCGCAAATTGGAAGTGTTGGTAACTTTCCGTACACTAACTCATACAGAGAGTACCCTACAAGAAGTTTCCAAGTGGAGCGATAGGTCCATAGGGCATTGTTGAGTTTGGTACTCTAGTCCCTCCTGTATTTGATGATGGTTCAGGTAAGGATCTTGGTGATCTCCCTATTGGTGAATTTGGCTTGCCCATTGGCTTGGGGGTGATAGGGTGTTGTAAATTTATGTGTTACCCCTAAGCGTTGCATGATTTTCCAAAATGTAACACCCATGAAGCGAGTCCCATTGTTAGAAATGAGTGCACATGGCACTCCAAACTTGGTAATGATTTGTTGCTGGACAAATCGTGTGGCAATGTTGGAAGAACAGTCAATGATGGTTGTCTCTTCTACCCACTTTGTATAGTAGTCCATAGCTATGATGATGTATTCTTTTCCATTTAAAAAGTGGACGATGGGTCCCATGAAGTCAATACCCCAGATGTTGAAGGGTTCCAGTGGCTGGATCCACTATTGAGGTCCCTCCAACTAGGCTGACATCCCACCATCTCGTTGGCATCGTTCGCAGGAGTGGGTGAACCATTGTGTGTCCTGAAAAGTGTAGGCTAGTAATACCCTACAAGAAGGATTTTAATGGTCATTTGGCGTCCAGCATAATGGCCCCCACAAGGGCCCTCATGAGCATCTTGGAGGATGCGTAGTGTATCATCATCAGGGACACACCATCGAACTAGGTGATCTACGTACACCTTGTAAAGGTGGTCATTAATTTCCATGAAATGCTTGGCCTTATGGAGAAACTGATGTTTCTGCCGATGGTTCCACTCCTTTAGCAGCTCCTGGGTTGTGAGGTAGGTGAGGATGTGGTTGAACCAAGATGATTCCTTGGGCACTTGAGGATCAATTGCGCCTATGAAGAGGAGTTCATCTGGAAACTGGTTGGATAGGGGCTCCTCCTATTCTACATCATCCCATCTTAACTGAGACAGGTGGTCAGCAACCACATTCTTGGTCACCTTTCGGTCTATCATGGTAAGATAAAACTCTTGAAGAATCACTAGCCACCAGATTATGTGGGGGCTCACCATTGGTTTGTTCATTAGGAACTGGATAGCACTATGGTCTATGTGCACAAACACCTCGTATCTAAGCACATAGTGTAGGAATTTTTCCAAGGCGAACACCACCTCCATCAACTTATTTTTGGTGGTGGTGTAGTTTAGCTGAGCACCCACAATGCTATGTCTTGCAGAGTGGATATAATATGGATGTTTCTAATCATCACACTGTATAAGCATGGCTCCCAAAGCATAGTTGGAGACATCCATCATAATGTGGAAGGGTCTGGACCAATCAGGTACCCGTAGAATTGGACCTTCTATGAGTTTCTGCTTTAGCGCTTGGAATGCAAACCTGCATTCCTTGGTCCAGATGAACAAAGTATCGTTCTTTGTAAGCTCTACCAATGGCCTGGCGATCTTCAAGAAGTGTTCAATGAAACGCTGGTAGAAACCAGTGTGTCCAAGGAATGACCGAACATCTTTGATGATACTTGGTTTGTAGGTGATTCCTTGGATGATCCTGATCTTTTCAGGGTCTATGCTTATCCCTGTTTGTGAGATGTGATGCCCTATCATGATGCCTTCTTGGACCATCAAATGGCTATTTTGCCAATTGAGCCATAGATTGGTGTCTACACACCTTTTTAGAACCTACTCCAAATGGTCTAAGGCTTGCTCAAACATGGCCCCATAGGTGGAGCCGTCATCCATGAAGACTTCTACACCATTACTGATTTGTTGCTGGAAGATGCTTAGGACAAGGTGTTGGAATGTAGTAGGTGCATTGCACAGGCTAAAGGGAATATTCTTATATGTGAAAGTCCTCCATGGATTTGTGAACATTGTTTTAGCCTAGTCCTCTAGTGCTATTTGGATTTGGTTATAACCACTGTAACCATCCAAAATGTTGTAGTAATGGTGTCCTACAATGGTGTCCAACACCTAGTCCACAAATGGTAGCGGGAAGTGGTACTTGAAGGTCTCCATATTGAGAAACTGGAAATCAATACAAACCCTCCACTTGCCATCTTTCTTGGGTACAATAAGGAGTGGGCTAACCCATTCGCTATCGACGACAGAATAGATGAATCTCACCTTTAGTAATTGTTCGATTTCATCTTTTATGGTCTACTTTAATTTGGGATTCAACCATCTTTATGGTTGTCTTGTCACTTCATGGAAGGGTTAAGATAGATTTGATGCTGGCAAACCTTGGGATCAACTCCAGTCAACTCAGGATATGACCATGCAAATGTAGTAATCCATTTTTTACCACTTCTAGAAATCTCTTTTTTTGTTCAAGAGCAAGGGTGGCATTGATAATTACTGACTTGCCATTCTACAAGAATGCATATTCTAAGTGAGTCGGTAAAGACTTTAGCTCCAGGGTCTTTTGTTTGAAGCTCTCAAGGATTTGTAGCTCCCCACAATCATCTTGGTCATCAACGGTAGAGACTTGTTGATGAACCTCTTCCATCTCATCCTTGCTTTCAACATAGGCTTGCACTAGCCCCTTAGACGGTTCCATGCACAATGCACTACTAGTATGATCAG
This sequence comes from Gnetum montanum, assembly GCA_015680685.1. Lineage (NCBI taxonomy): Eukaryota > Viridiplantae > Streptophyta > Gnetopsida > Gnetales > Gnetaceae > Gnetum > Gnetum montanum. Next base: position 27,586 of record MNCI01037581.1, read on the forward strand.
CTATTAGCCACTGGGTGCCCTCTTGGTTAGTGGCTACTGCATACAGGCGCTGTTGAATAGGTGATTCCTTGGTACATCGATTGCATGCTTGAATGGATATCTGCTTAGTGGATCATAACTGCTACACACAGTTGCACCCTGAGTCATTGTATGCGAAGCATGGAACATGTTGCTTCTTGATCTTCCCAAAAGGATTTTCCTTTGAAATTTCTAGGGATATATCTTGGAGTCCTAGTCATGCATCCACCGTGCTTAGCTAGGCTCTTCCCATGATGATTGGGAAGTTTCCCTTGTAGTTCTCTACATGGATGATTAGGAAGTCAGCAGGATAGGACCACCCACAAACAGTGGTCATGATGTCCTCCACCAAACCCAAGGGAACAGTGATGGACTGGTCTACTAACTTGAGCTAGATGTTGCTCTTATTTAGCAGGGGCAAGCTCCAGTTCTTGTACATGTCATGAGAGATCAAATTGACCCTTGACCCTGAGTCCAAAAGAGCTTTGCACAGCTTGTTCCCTGCCACCTAAAGATAGATGAGGGGGCTTCCTGAATCAGTCAATGTTTGGTGAATATGACCTTCTTTGATCTAGTCGATCACAACATGTGTGAGCATGACCATCTAGATGTTAGAGCACAGTTGGCTTGAGCGCTGCTCAAGTGGTATGATGATGGAGGCATTAGTAGGTTCGGTAGCATTGGCCACAGGTGTAGGTGAGGGTGTGTTTAGATTACTGGGCTAGAAGAAAGGATGTTTTCTTGGCTTGGATTCCAGTCCACTTAGCCAAGGTGCCAGTTGTAAGTTAACAACCCTCATAGCATTTTGTTGTTGTGGCTATGGCGGTATTTCTTCTTGCATCGATGGAGGAGGTGGCAACTAAGTGGGATGTTGTGGAGGAGTGGCAGGAGAAGGTGATGAAGGATAGAAGATGTGTGGGTTTTTCCCCTTGGGTGATGGAGATTGATGTCAAAAATATTCAGGGTGTGGTAATAACTTGGAAAGGCTGCATGACTGGAAGAGTCTCTTGGAGAGACCAGTTGCTGAACATAGTACCGATAAGGATATGGTTATTTGTAAGGGTACTATTGCCTTGGAGGTGGCATCCCCCATGCTTGTGGTTGCTTCCACTATTGGAAGAATTCATATGGTTGTAGTGGTGCCCCACTTGGATAATATTCATGCTGCTATTGGTTTCCCACCTAGAGTTTCCTTGTGAACAAGGAAACCTTCAGTGTGTTTGCCATTGTGCCAAACGAGGGTTCAAGATGTACACCCTAGACTCTTGAAGATGTGACACCATAGGACAACATCCATTAGGATGTTCATATTGGCATATTCCACATTCATCATCCTCCTTAGTGTCATAGTCTACAACCTTCTCTGCTATAGGAACTTTGCCCTCACCTTTGTGTTCCGCATGCTCAGCTTCCTTCTTCCTGTGTTGATCCCAGTCATTAATTTGTTCTCTAGATTCCTTTGTGATTTTCAACACATTTTGCACTCTTTCATCCAAGGAGTCCCACATCTTATCCACCTTTTTCGATATTTCAGATGCAAACTTTTGTAACGGCAAAGTCTTTCGATTCACCGCTGCTTCTAGTGGTGATTCATCCTCCTCATTAAAAAATTGAACCTCCCTTTTTCTGTGGGAAGGGTCCTAGTTGAATTCTTTTGCACTCCCCTTTTTCCTAAGTTCTCCTTCCTCCCTAGCCACCTATTCAATGAGGCATTGCAACTGATGGGCCCTTAGCTCCAACAATCGTCCCTGGGAGTACACACCAAGGGTCTTTCATGTTTCAAAACGGAGCCCATCAATGATGTGGCAAAGCTATGCTCATTGAGAATAACCATGACCAAAGCACCGATGCACCAATGAGTAGTACCTACTCATGGCAGCATCCAAGGGTTCATGATTTCCTTGTTTCCAACCTTGGATCTGCCATCTTAGATTCGCCACTCTAAAGTACGTTTGATACTTGTCGTTAAAAATTTCAAGCATCGTATTCCATCTTTTGATTGATTCCAGCTCCAAGGACTGGTACCAACTTTTAGCTTCTTTGATGAGTGTGTGAGGGAATAGCTTTAGCCTTTGCCAATCATTTTCAATGTTTTGTAGGGTGCAGGCATCATGGAACACCTGTAGGTGGGTTTACGGATCACAGTTGTATCCCCCTTCAAATCTAGGGATGTTGTTCATATCAACGTGCTTGATCCAACTATCCTTCATGTGGCTTCTAGGGATTTGGACTGCCTCTGCAATCTGGAGCATGCTCCGAGTAGCAAACAATGGCTCATTTGAATCATAGTCTTGTTGAGGACCATGATGTCTATGATGATTCTGGCTGCCCCTTCTTTCATGCCGATGAGCATCACGTGATTGGTCGCGTGCTTTCTCATGTTGCCCCTTCCAACCCTTTTTAGGATTGTCCTTTTTCCCCTCCCTACCTCGGTCATGTTTAGAACTTAAGCTAGATGAAGGTGTAGGTGAGTGAGAGGATGGAGAAGAAGGAGAGGTATCGTCACCATCCTAGTGTCGATCTCCTCCTCTGCCCTGATCATGGCCCTAATCATCCTGCCTATCCTTGCTACGTGACCCTCCATCCCCTTGAGGATCATGGTCACTGAGACGCTTATTTAGAATGATGGACTGGAGGATCTGCTTTCCCAAGGGAAGTTCGGTCAAATGGGTATCATGAAAGACGACATCACCATCATCCTAAAGTCCTTGCAAAAATAAGGGGTTACCTGAATTATTTTCCCTTCTATTGTTCATATCTGTCCACCTGCTGCTAGTCTCTTTCTCATTGAGCTGTAGTGGGACAATAGTCCTGGTATTCATGGTCCTCCATAACATACTCCGTTCCATGATCCTGGATGCCCAATCTGCCCAGATTGTGATATAGCATCACAAGAGCCGATCGGTCAGGCAGTAGCACGATGTTGCCCTCCATGTCCCACCATTGCAGATGCTCATCCTAATGTAGGATGAATGTAAAATCAAGAACATATTCATCAAGGTGCTTGTAGACCACTTGACATTCTTGTGCCACCAGTGGTTTGAATACCTCTCTCCTATGAGAAGACATGCTAGACATTAGATGGTCCATGTAATCGATGTACCTTAATATTTACTTTTAATCTGCCTAGCGTGCGTAAATATTTCTATCCTGGGTCCGTCCCAACGACTTGAATGATAATTTCACTAAGGTTAGATGACGCATGTAAGACTAACAATCCCTAGTAATGGTGCCAATGATGAGCGGCTAGGTACCCCTATGCCCAACCATACGAATCACAAGCGTTCATGCGCGACTCGGTCAAAATCCGCAGACTATAAGCACTTAACATATGCCAGACTCTAACCAGTGAAACCTTGGGTTAGAACAGTCGTTGTCCTCCTAATCTCACTTGTGAAGTTCTACTTACAATGGTTAAGTGAGACTAAGGCTAATGATTTTTATAGTTTTCTATTTATCTTTTGGCAGCTAATTTATCTTGGAAAGAAAGGATAGAATATTAATTAATCTAAGATTATCTTAATCTAAATTCTAACTATTCCTAACATAAGTATCCAGTCCCATCTTCCAAGCATGTTTTGAGCATGTCCTAATACTTCTGGGTTACTAGATGTTAAGCGTCACTAGGTTTACCAAGTGTTTGAATTACGTTTGAGATGGTCGTACTTATGGCCTTTACAAACTACAAATGAGTGATACTGAGTGAAGTAATAATAACAAAAACTTAAGTAATTAGCAAGGTAATTAACAAAGCATAAACATATTAAACTACTGAATGCATAAAATAGCTAAGTCCAAATGCTGCAAGGAATGCTTGAATAGTTCATCTTTATTGCCGTCACATCAATGGGCCCAGATACATCAATGCTTGAATAAAGAGCCTATCACTTTTCTTACACCTGCTGCAGGAACTTGGAAAATATTCTATCTCCTGTGGGAACAAACTGCAAGAGCTTTGCTACAACTACTAGAAAGATGCCGAAATGAGGTAGAAGGCCCTCTTATTTATAGGCCAAGATAGGTAGCTACGTAAACGGGGCCACATTGATGCAAGGAGGCTACGTCGACGGTCCCACATCAATGTGGCTGTGTATATGTAGCCTAGTCGAGACATTGACTTATGACACTTCATCACTAACTTACCTCAATACAGAAGAGCTCCCTGTTTAGTGGAATAAGAAACAAAAGGAATAGTTTCTCCATCAAGTTAAGTGACATATGGAAATTAATAAGAATCATTACAATATATGTGTAGATGGACTAGTAAGATGGTGCATTCTAGAAGAGAGCTAAGAATGAACTCTACAAGATAAGCATGAGGGATCATGTGGTGATCACTATGTAGGATGTAGAACAACACTGAAGCTGATGATGGTAGGCTACTTTTGGCCTACCATATTTAGGGATGCACATCAAATCATCTAATATTTTGAAAGATGTCAACATGATAGAGGACTAATAGCTATAAATAAAGGTCCACAACAGTGGATACAACCATTGGAACCATTTGATATCTACAAAATTGATTTCATTGGATCCATCACGCTAATGCCTAATGGAGAATCTTGCATCATAGTGATAGTTGATTATTGTACTGAGTGGGTAGAAGTAGTTGTAGTCAAGAATTGCTTAACCAGAATACCTACCAAGTTCTTTCAACACCACGTGATGAATAGATTTGGAGTACCACATATGCTCATATTCAACTATGGAACTCATTTTGTAGAAGCTGCATTCAAAAAGCTAATCCACCAACTTAGGATGAATCATAAGTTAACTACACCATACCAACCCCAATCAAATAGTTAAGAAAAGGTGACTAAATGAGAAATCACAAGAATATTAATCAAAACTATTAGTCAATTTTGAAAGCATTGGAGTACTAAGCTAAGTGAATTTCCATGTTTGTTATAAAGAATGCTAACAAAGAATGCAAAGTGGAGTCTATGCTCTAGTACTACGTCTTCCCTACTCTTGTGAGTAGGGTTAAGTGTAGGAACAACTTTCAGGATAATTAGGGGGGGTGCAAAACAAAGCAAACTTGTTGACTCTATCCGTTGAAGAAATTCCAAGATGGGAGTGACCATTGCCAACAAGTTCTAGGACTAACCAGAGATGCTTTGAGGCTTTCATGCAAGTGTGATGCTACTTACGCTACCCAATGTATGGGCATAGTGTAGACACCTACATGCTACGCTGTGCTACACTGCATAGCGTAGCGTAGCCTAGCTATGAGCCTTGAAAGAAATCTTGCCTGAAAGTCACGAATACCTATTCAAGGCTATGTTGAAAGGTCTTGGGACCTGTGGAGTTCATCCTTGGGACATTTTGGTGCTTTGTATCCCTACTATGCTATGCTATGCTATGTAGCATAGTAGCTAGTGTGATATGAATTCCTATCTAATCTATAATGCTTTATCAAGAAACTTTGCTTGGGGCCTATGGGCAAAGTGAGACAGTTAGTCTTGGAGGCCAGAATGTGGCCAAGTATGATTATTTTGGTAGAACCACTTGGCAGAGGACCTCCGTGTACTCTATCCCTGCTACGCTACATAGTGTAGCATAGTGTAGCACCCTATGTTGCTTGGATTTTGACTCATTTTGCAAACATTTTATCATAGGATGATGATCATGTCCTAGTGTGATGGCAGAACAAACCTGTTTGAAAGTTGAAGCATGGGTAAATATGCTTACTTCATCAGAGCCATCTGAGTAGGAGCATTGTCAAAGTGCATCCCTGCTACACTATGCTACGCTGTGCAACATAGCACAATGTAGCACTCAAGTTGAGATGATTTATGACAAAATTTACCGCATTGTAGTGTGTCGGGTTGTTCATTCATCAAGGATAAAGTGGGGTAGATATCCCGAAGGACTGAGTTGTTTTCAATGTGCATCTTGGGTGCCCGATTAGTCTTCCTAAGGCCTGCTATGCTATGTAGCGTATCGTAGCATAGCAGGTCTCGTAGTTAGAAAACTTATCAAACTATTTCACTCATCTTGAACACTTTTGGTAGCTCCTAACCTGGTCCCTGGGTAAAGCATTAGCTGGGTCAAGTATCAAGCTAGGCAAGCTATAGGGTGTAGAAAACCTGTTAGCCTGGGAGATAGAAAATTTTCCAAACTATACAGTCTACCTCTAGTGCCTCTTTCATGTTAATTGGCCTTATGGTTGGGTGCCCTGTTGACTATGCTATAGAGGGTGGTAGGTAGGCCCGGAAGTAACTTTGTAGGCATTAGGACTTCCAGGGTGCCATGTTGTCTGCATGGTCCAATGTGACACCATGCTTGTGGGGACCCTTGCCTAAATTTTGAGACTATTGAATCATGAGAGTCTCAAAATTTATGATGTTTCAATGGCCCCTCTTTGTTAATGTCTGGAGGATCAGCCCCTAAGTCATCGACAAAGAATATGAAACACCATGAAGAACTAGATACCAACATCGCTCTTCAGTGCCCTCTTGGATCATGCTTCACTACATTTGAGGGTGCTTAGAGGGTGATGTAGGATAAAAGGGAGGGAAAGGGATGGATTTAAGAAAACAAGTTCAAGGAAGGGAAAAATGAAAAACCTTGAAAAACTATCGTCATAGTGTGATCCCTCGTCAGAGTGCTTATGGGGGAGTTAGCATGCATGGGTGTATTTCTTTGTTGGTCTTTGACCTCTTATCGAAATGCTTAGAGATCATCAATTTATGGCCAAAGTGATTGTGAAGCAATGCATTATGCCATTTTTTTAGACATATGTTTTCTCTTTTTCTAAGCTTTTCTACTCTTTTGCATTTTTTGTGCTTTTCTTTTGTTGTACACCCACTCTCACTTGCAAAAAAACTTGTGGTCGTTGCAGGACAGGTGTTTCCAACCCAAGATGAGTTGTATTACATCCATGTGGGGATTTAACCTACCTATAAATGCTTTCCATGGGACGAGTTGCATTACGCCCATCATGGACTTGGCAATTGGGCATGAGGGAGGGCTTTATGTGCATTGGGAAAGCATGTAAAGGTGATGTGAAAAACTATAAGTATAGGGAACAAGGGTTAACTTAGTTGAGAGAGAGGGTAGGGCATGCACTCCCAAGTAGCTAGGCTAATTAAAGTGGACACTTCAAAACAATGTAGTATTTTTCTCTCGTGGCAAAACACATCTCTGAATAATGCCATCTTAGCTTGTATCCTGCAAACACAACAGAAAGAAAACCAAAAAAAACAACCATCGAGTGAAGTGAGGACAAAGTTCTACTTTCTTTGGACATTGCTAGAGTGGCAAGTATTGCATTTGACATGCATGATGTCCAAAGTAGAAAGGCTAGCATGGGTTCCGACAGTGGCAAGCTGAAAAGGTTCGCATTGAAGAAGCTAGGAGTGGTGGTGATGCAAGTGCTCAAGATTCCTCACCCAAGGAAAACATCATGCAGTCTAGCTGCAAGGGAAGAAGCCTAACAGTTGAACATCCTTGTGGCTTAGAAAATGGAAAAAGCTAGAGGATAGTGACCTTGTGGCTAGGCCACCATAGTGCTAGGACTCTATAGCAACACATGCTGACAACCAGAGCTACTGCTAGGATGAGTGCATGTGGTAGAGGTAGCTCCAGAAGGTTAGCAAGATGTCAAACAATGTCTCTAAAAGATCAGCAAGATGCCAGGGGCGGTGATGTTGCATGTGTTCTAGAGGATTTTTCCTTAGCAACATGAACTACATTCTAGAATTGCAACGTCCCACCCCGTGTTGTCTAGGAAGTTGAAATTGTGCACACTCGCTTGTTCATATGGTCGTGGATGTGAGCTATGAAGCATTGCGCTATGAACCTAGTTTAAGGTCTTGGTAGACCATCAAATGGCCTAGTTTAAGGTCCTAGCAAATCAATATGCTATTTTAAGGTCCTAGCAGACTGCTATGCTTGTTTATCATCATAGGGGATGGTGGATGGCCAGTTTAAGGTCATAGCGGACCATACTATGGGTGCCAATTTAACGTCATAGCCCAATGACATGTTGTGCCAATTTTACATCGTAGCAGATGATCTATGCTAGTTTTACATCATAGCAGATGTGATTTGCTAGTTTTATGTCATAGCAGATGTTCTATGCCAGTTTATAGTCATAGTGAACTATGGCTTACCTTTTTGTGCATATGATGTAACCTTTTGCATCAAACGTAGTACGGATTAAGGTACAAGTGGTTAAAAGGATTTGCAAACTCATTGCCATCCATATTAGTTAGTTTGAAGGTTCCATTCTCATAAGCTTTCATGACTACAAAAGGACCTTCCTAGTTTTTTGAGAATTTTCTTATAGGTTCACAAACAACCTTGAGGACTAGGTTCCCCTTTTTGATTGGCTATTGATGTAGGTTGCAGTGGTGCTCTTGCCATTGATTGTCTTGGTACCATTTGATGCGACCGAGTGTTTGGGCATGCTCCTCCTCTATGGAGTCAAGATCAATGATCCTTGACTTGTTATTTTAAGCCTCCTCTACAATGTTTGAGAGGATCATCCGTAGTGATGGAACCTACAATTCAAGAGGTAACACCGCTTCAAATCCATCAAAGAGATTATATGGAGTCTTACTTGTAGCAGTTCTACATGTTGTACGGTAAGCCCACAACACATAGAGGATTTGCTCATGCCATCACCTCTTGCTGCGGTAGAGCATATTTTTAAGAAGGTTGATGATGGCTTTGTTTGTTACCTCTACCTGATTGTTTGCCTATGGGTAGTATGGTGATGAAAAAGAATGTTTGATGCCAAGGTTATTGCAAAAGGTCTTGGTTTCTATGCTACTAAATTGTGGCCTATTATCCATCACAATAGTCATGGGAAGACCAAACCTTATTAATATGTTATCCAAGATAAAATGGCAAACCTATTGAGATGTGGTCTTTCTCAGGGGAATAACCTCTACCCACTTTGTGAAGTATTCA
>MNCI01037581.1:37737-67150 GCA_015680685.1 Gnetum montanum
GATGGCCCTCACCTTATCAAGGTCCACTTGTATCCCTGTTTCTAACACTACAAAACCTAGCATGCGTCTGGTTTTAACTCTAAAAATACATTTCCTTTGGTTGAAGCACAAGTCATGCCTATGACAACGTTGGAGGACTATATTAAGATCATTGGGGTGATCAATAGGTTTCTTATACTTGACTGCTATGTCATCAACATAATCGTTTAATCTCTCCAAGAGGTAGTCACTAAAAATGTATGTTATCACTTGGTGATAGGTTGCTCTAGCATTTTTCAGTCCAAAGGACATCATTTTGTAACAAAAGGTTCCCCAAGGGGTCATGAAATTGGTTGCCAATTGATGCTCTAGGTTTATACGGATCTAGTTATAGCCTGAAAATCCATCCATGAAGGACAACAAGGCATGACCAGCCATAGTGTTGATAAGTTGATCAATACTTGGCAATGGTAAGTTATCCTTAATCATTACTTTGTTCAGGTCTCGAAATTCTATACAAATTCATATACGTCCCATTTTCTTAGAAACTACAATGATGTTCAATACCTATTTTGAATAATCGACCACCCTAATGAATCTAGCTTGAGAAAGCTTGGTGATTTCATCACGTACAGCTAGTGCAATCTTTGGTTTGATTTTGTGAGCCTTTTGCTTGACTACCTTGACACATGGATCTAAGAAAATGTTGTGTTGCATGAGTCACAAGTCCAGGCTCAGCATGTCATCATATGACCATGTAAAAACTTTAACATTGTCATTGAGAACTTTTGAGATGTTTTGATGTATCTACGAATGTAATAGGGAGCTAACCTTCCAAGTTTTTGCTTCACCTTTAGAGGTAGTTACAAGGATTTCAATAAGAGGGTCCTCAGTCACATCTCTAGCCTCTAGGTCTAAGGCCTGGACTGAATGTTGGGGCGACTTTAGGGATGTTTCTAGGAATGCTACAATGTCATGAGTAGATGGTCCAAAGTCTACCAATTCTATATTCAAGAATCTTGTAAATCCACCATAGGGACCCATCAAGGTCAAAGGCAAACAAAGATCACAATGCATAGTCATTTTTCAATTAAGCCTATCACAATAAGAAAATAGACCAAGTCAAGTGATACCTATTTGTAGTAACAGCATGTAATGAATATTTGTAAAGCAATGATGCAACATGAGATAGTTACCAATTACTATGCAAAATTTGTAAATCGAAATTGCCAATTTAAGGTCTTAGCGGACCGTAATCATGTAAAATCTATAAATCAGAATTGCCAGTTTAAGGTCTTAGTAGACTATAACCATGTAATATTGTGAGTTAAAATTGCTATTTTAAGGTTGTAGTGGACTGTTAATTGGTTTAAAATATAAAGGAGGTTAAGGTTGCTAGTTTAAGGTCATAGCGGACCATAATTGGGTTTTAAATGTAAAAAGAATGCTAAAATTTCTAGTTTAAGGTCATGGTGGATTATAACTAGGTTTTAAATGTAAAGAGAATGCTAAAATTTCTATTTTAAGGTCATGGTAGACCATAATAATGTAAAATTTGTAAAAATGAAATGAAAATTTTGGTGGGCCCACTTGCTACACTGTAGCTAAGTTCTACGCTGCGACAGGATGCGCTACACTATAGTGGTGCTCCGGTGTAGGGGTGTTCCACGTTATTCGGGACATGAATGTGACAGTTGTTTTATGATGTTGACTATAAATAGGGGATTAGCCCCTAGTAAGCTTGTCATTTTCATTGTCAAAGCCAACACCTAGAGTGTAGCATAGTCGAACTGCAAGAGAGCATAGCAAGTGTAGCATAGCAGTTGACAAAGCTGATTTGTGAGGAAGGCAATGGTGAGCAAAAGAAAACATAGGCATCAGGAGGCTGCCAAGGTGGACAAAGTGAGGGACACTCTGGGACACCTCTCCAAGGTGTGGATACAGGAGCAGTAGGAGGCTCCATCTGCTCAGTAGGATGCTACGCTACCCTTGTTTTTAGCATGTGATGTATGAGGTTAAATTGCCATTGCTATTATTGTTATGGCTGTCAGCAATTATTTCTACAATTTTTTTCATTGTTCTTATTACCACCTTGGCCGCTGCACTGTGGCTATTACCACTTTGGTGGCAATGGATGTGGTGGTTGCTACGCTATGATTGCACGTGGTACTGCACCGGCCACCATTGTTAAGAATGGCCACTACACTATCGTAGGGGTTCAAGTGGTTCTGAGTGGTGTAGCACATGCTTAGCGTAACATACCACCCTTAGCAGGGATTTCTTTTTTGTGAAGTTTTTGGGGTAGCATAGCACATGCCTAGCGTAGTGTAGCATGAGCAAAGGGGGAGTTTATTGTATTTTTGTTTCGCTTGTCCGTGTTTCATATGGTGGGGTAGGGCCAGGACAATAATAATGTTGTGAGTTCTTTTTTTGCAGGCCACGTTGTTTTGGTCATTGGTGGTATTATTTTAGTTCTTGTTACGCTATGCTATTATGTTTGATAGGCCTATTATACCATTCCCCTGGCAATCTATTACGCTACTATGCTATTAAAGGCCCACTACGCTGCTACGCTATTAGAGTGTTTTGCCTACTACATTGGCATGTCTGTTGCATGTTGTGCTTGTTGTACTTGTCATTTTGCTATGCTACATGAGGTGTAGTCATTTTGCTATGTTGCGCTATGCAGCTATCACTTTTGTGTAGAGTGTAACTAATATGCCACACTATAAAAGGTATACTTACTACGCGTTAGCTTTGTAATGGGGAGGTTGATGAAACTCAGTGTTAGCTTTGTAATGGGGACCCAGCCACCCTAGTTCACAACATTCAGGAGGCTGGGCTCATGGATTTATTTTTGGTAGTAAATCTAAGTGTCCCAGCTATAGAAATGCTTTCCCTAGCTTATTCCTTCTCTAAAAAGGCTGACTGCTTTTGCACATAGGTTCATAATATGTGGGTGGTATTTGAAATTAATGACTAACTATTCATAGATCTATTTGGTGTCCCTTCTGATGGTCTCCCTATAGGAGAAAAATCTAGCAAAGATGAAAACCATCAAGGGGATATCAAGGAATGGTTAGGGACATGAAAAGACCAAAAGGGGATTTACATCTAAAAGGTCAAGCTAGCGGTGGCCCAAACTATTTAGCTTGTCTTCTGTGCCCATGCTTTCCCTAAGCTACTCTCCCAAGGAAAAATCCTTGGAGTAGAGTAGGCTTGGATAATGAGGGAGATCATGGAGGAAGGGACCTGTTACAACTGGGCCAAGTACCTTTCTAAAGGCTTGCATGCTAAAATGATCAAGTTTCATGAGAAGCTTGATTTCCATTGCAATGTGCATTACACCTTTTTCATAGCTTACTTGCGATGGTTCACAAAATTTCTGGTGGTCTATGAAAATGGCACTTGGGGATAGTGGGATCATAACCAGATATCAAAGGCATGGATTTGCTAGGTTTTCCACATCACCCAATGCCAAGACCGCCTAGAAGCTATCAGGGAATCACTTTTAATAACAACAAGGGATTAATTGGCATGATCCTTTCTTGCCTGGGATAGCATGGGAGAGGTGCATCCCATTAACACTGGCAATGTGTTAAGGGGGACACACCTAATTGTAGAAACTGTGAAGACTAGGTTGCAACGTAAAAAGTCTCGTCCTATGAAAGAACCTTCCTATACTAATGAAGGGAGAGGGAAAAAGCTACGAATCAAGGTTTGCAGAGTGTAGCCCCTAGTTGGTAAGTATGCTTTACTATTTGATTAGCATAGCACCTACTACGCTATGCTACGCTATGTAGCATAACATAGCATAGCACCTATTTTATGTTGAATTATCTTGCTTATTTTGATTATGTTTTATCAGAAGAAGAAGAAGAAGAAGAAGAAGAGGAAGAGGTTTTAGCCCCTGGAATAGGGGCACCTGTTGAAGACGAAGAGGATGAGGCCCTAGCTATAGAAGAGGAGGCCCCTGCCATGGAGGAAGAGGCCCCAGCTACCAATGACCCTTTCGTGGAGTGTGCCTCAATTCTTTAGGGGCACATGTCTATTGAGGATGCCACCACACTTTTAGGTCAGCTAGAAGGAGAAGGGCTGAAATTTGATGCTAGTGAGCTTGATCGCTTGCTTAACAGTGTGTCAATAGGTGATCCCCTTGCTATCACTCCTAAGGGTTTGTTGAGTAGGAGCTTTACACTATCTTTTATGTTGTTCATCATCTTGGATGTTGTCCTTTCCATCATTGATAACATGTTTTATTGTGTAGCAGACACCATTATTGATGCCCCTGATCCTTCTTCCTCAATCTATCTCCAACCCTAGACCGAGACCCCTGATAAATTCACTTTTATGAAGGGGGTGGTCAATGACATGACCGATCACCTATGGTAGATCGATCCTAATATTGCTATGTTGGAATTTCTATGCTAGGCTCTCTACATTATTGCATCTTTTTTTTGCTATTTCACTGTGACTAATGCTTGCCTATGTATGACTAACAACTTCTTATCCCAAGTGGGACCCCCGACAAACTGTTGAAGTCAACGCTATGTTTGAACTTCCTCTAAAGATAGCCAAGGTACCTCATCACACATATGAGGAAACAAGAAAATATGTGCTATAGTCAACACAGTCCTTGTGGGAGTGTAGGCGTGTGAATAAGGACCTCTAGAAGAGGGTATAGAAACTCGAGAAAGAGAAGGCCAATCAAGCCACTGAGTTGGAGGACCTTTGGTCTAGGAATAAATTTTTGTTGACGTATGATAGTCACAATGACAGTTTTCATACAGCCATTATCGACTATGCAAGATATTGGATGGCCGTACAGAGTAAAAATGAAGCCACTTGTGAGATCATTAAACAATGCATGCAAATGGACCTTCTGGCCCAGAAGAACAAGACTAGAAGGATTATAGTGCAAAGGTATACAAATGGCGACAGACACAAAAGAACCATAATCATATGTATAAAATGGAATGTGCCACCTATCATAAATAATACCAGGATGCTATTGTTAAGTTGCATACCTATAAGCTATTTCTTGATGTCATTGGTTCTTCTGAGGCCTATGAGAAGTTCATGCAACGGGTGATAGTCAGTGAATCTTACGAAAGGAAAATGATCCTTCCTGCCAAGGAGACCACCACTACCACCTTTTTCCTTGGACCACCCAAATGGACAACTATTGAAAAAGGAAAAGTTGTGGCGAGTGATGATTTGGGAAATGAAAATTGGACCAACTTCACCGAGGAGGAGATCCGATGACATCTTGTGGCTGGCATGGATAGGATACCCTTTGAAATGGACATGGGGTGATCATGAGTTAGTCACTCTTTATTTGTGTCATAGTTTATTTTATAAGAGCCTTTGTTGTAGTTTTGATTCATTGTTTTATTTTTTGCCTTATGCAGGATCCAAATGGAGATGCAGGACCCAATGAAATAGGAAATGGTGATGGTAACAAATACTTATAGTGTGATGGCACAAGATTTTTATTTTTTCATTTTTGAATTTAATTTTCTGTAAACATTATTGATTGTTATTGAATGAAGAATATATTGTGAAACAATTTACTTTGCTTTGGTTAATGTGCTATATTTATTTTTGTCTTTTTGGGCCCCTTTAGAGCCTCTTGTTTTACTTTTAGGCCATTTCAAGCGTTTTCTTAGTGATGAATTTTTGTATATTTTTTTTATTTTTGTTTTAGGGCAGTAAAGTTGCTAGTTTTATGCCTTAGTAGGCCACAATGGTAGTTTAGGGTCATTTCAGGTTGTTGCTAGTTTTAGGCCATTTTGGGCCATTATAATAGCTTAAGGCCATTTGGGGCTATGCTAGTTTTAGGCCGTTTTAGGCCATTGCAATAGTTTAAGGCCATTTCAGGCCATGCTAGTTTTAGAATATTTTGGGCTGTGGTACTAGTTTGAGGCCATCCTAGGCCACGACGGTAGATAATCAATGTAAGTAGTAGCCATGATGAAAATGGTGGACATAATGTAAATAGTAGACATGATGTGAATGCAAATAGTAAACATGATGCAAACAATTAAAACAGTGTAAACAATGATAGTAATGCCAAAAATGAATATAATGCAAGCAGTGAACGTGTTGCTAAAATGAACATAGTGCAAATGGTAAACATGACACTAAAAATGAGATGAAAGGAGATAAAGAATGTTAAAGCCAAACCTTCATGGAATTGAATTAGAGGTAATATCTAATTATGTAGTTATTTTCTAACCCATTATGGGCTAGGTGAAGCATATGGCTAAGAAGCTTTATTGTGGTACTCTTCTATGTCATTGTCTACCATCTAAATAGGCAACTTTGCCCACGTCGTTTATTTATTTGAGTCAAAATTTTTGGCCAGCTCATTAGTCACACAATGGGTTTCAGTGTGAATAGACGCTTCGTTCCCAGAGATTACTATCTTTGAACCTTGTTCCATGTCAACGTTGTTTATGGCTTGGGCAGCCACTTCATCACTATAGATCACCACCTCCCCACCTACGTAGGGTAGGTGGATTTCTTGATGTATTGGTAAAGAGACAGCCATTAGTTAGGCTAACCATGACCTCCCCAAGATCAGGTTAAACTTAGGCATCTCTTCCACCACAATGAAGACCACACTTATGGGGAACTGGTCCCCTACCACAAAGTTAATGTGGACAGTTCTCTTTACCACTACACATGCCCCGTTGAACGATTTTAGGCAAGAAGTTGTTGTGGGCTTGATTTGATTGACCAAGCGAAATTTGTCCACTATGGGAAATGGAATGACATTGGTAGCAGCCCCGTCATCAACGTGTACTCTTCGGATCTTGTACTAGCCAACCTAAATTGTGATGAACATGGGTGTTGTTGTCACCTAACCCTTTTCAGGGTCATCCTTAATGGACTTATCATGAAATGTCAACTAAGTTGGTTGTGGTTCTTTGGCCATAAAGGGAAGCATGATAGTGTGGATTTATTTCTCTTTAGTTGGTATGTTTTCATCAATTGGGATGGACGCTAACATGCAAATCATGGACTCACTGTGTGCCGTGTAAGTTATTTTCAGGTCATATAGGCTCAAAGTTATGTTTTTTTACTTTAGAGCTTGTTTAACTTGTGTAAGGGTGTTGTGAAGGTCCTACCCACCATCTTGTTGTTTGCTATCCCTTTCCCTCTCTATTCCTCCTAGAAGACGAATCTCCTGAGGGGGAGTGCTTTCCGATTGAGGATTGGACTTTCTTGGGTGGGAAGGTGATGATTGCTTCTACGCAGTGTTACTAGTTGTTGATGATGAAGGGGCCATGGGCATTGAGGAAAAGGGGGTAGGCTTGGGGGGACCTAGTGTGATGTGTTCTCTAGCCATCTTGTCTGCTAAATTCTCTACACATTGTTTTGAGCAAGAAGGCTATGGTGCAGTTCTGGTTCCCTAGTTTTGGGTAGAGGAGCTTGGATATTTTTGCACCTTAATGACAAACAATGCCTGTTGCATTGGCATGGGAAATGGTGCTATTTTGAGCATGAAAGGCATTTGGGTGGATTTTTGATGAGGAACTTTAAGGACAAACGATTTCAGTAATGTTATTTTTGTTGGCATTGACATTTCTGTGTTACGAGGGGGCACATGCACCATGAATGGTTACTGTGGTGGTTTTGGGTTACTATCAATGCCAATGACATTGATGGTATACCTTGCATTGTAAGCATTTAGAGGATCTTTGTAAACATGAATTGATTGATTCTCAATGTGAATGGGACTACTTTTGTCTAGGACCATCTTGCCTTGATCGATCATGCATTGAATATCGTCTTTCAACACTAAATAGTAGTTGTATCATGACCACACAGTTGGTGATAGTCACAAAAATGTTCCAACTTGAAATTCTTTGGGATTGGAGGTTTGTTGGGTGTAGCCAAGGAGGAATTCTGTAGAACTTCTTATTACCTTTGATAGCATTTGATTACCTCCTCCAACATCCGTTTATGTTGTATACACCTAGCTCCCAACAATTACTTTCGGAGTTCTGAAGGCTTAATGGGTAAGGGGGTATACTTGGAGTGGTCCTTAGCTCAAAGTTGGGCCTCGGCTGGGTTGGCATCATAGGTGTTGATGTTCAGGGCTGACTAGTGTTTCTTGGGCCAGGTGTGGCATTGGGTGCTATGACCACTATTTTATTTTTGCTGTTGTCAGACTTGCCTTCCTTGGCCATGGTGGCTACTGGTGTTGCTGCAGCCTTGCCCTTTTCTTTGTATTTCTTGATGTGTGCATTTTTGTATGTGACATAGGTAGGGTCTTTGCTAGCTTTAGCTGCATCCTGATACTCTTGGTCTAAGCAAAGGCTTGGCTAAGGGAATGCAGGGCCAAGTAATAGAGCTTAGACTTAATAAAGTCATTTATTGCATCCTTAAAAATGGCTAATAAGTGGGCCTTGGAAATGGATTTGTGTATCTCGTCAAGGTTGCGCTCCACCACTATATGAATCTCTGTATGAATTCTAGTAGATCTTGCTTAACACTCATGAGCTAGTCTAGTGTGACCTCTAGTTTCAAATTGTACTTGAAGTAGGTTACAAATTGGCTTAGCAGCTCTTCTATAGTAGAAATGGAAGCACGCAAGAGTGCATGGTACCAATCCAAAGCTTTGCTTGTTAGAGACATGGCGAAGACATGGATGATGGTGTGTGGCCATGGTTTTAGCAATAGAGACTCAGACTTGAAGGTCACCAAATGCACATTGGGATCATCTCCCCATTATATTTTTTAAATTGAAGGAGTAGCACCCCGAGGGGCAATGTAAGCATAGGGATAGCTAGGATGATAGGGTCATCATGGTAAGTCCATGACCTGCACAATTTTAGAACTAGTAGCCTTAAGCCATTTGATATCCTCAGTGAGGGTCTAGATGAGTTAGAAGGCTTGATCCAAACCCAGGGACATTGCAGACAGTTGTGGGGCTGCAGGAGTAGCCATCGTTGGTGGCATTGTAAGGGTAGTGGCCTATCACATGGGGGGCACTGTTGGGGCTACTCTAGCAAGTGGTGTTGCCTAAGCAATCCNACTCTAGGGTTGCCTACTTGCCTAGTTGGATAGGCAGCCCATAGCCCTGTGTTTTGTTGTACCACCTACGGGACTTGATATGCTTGGTGGTGGATGTAATGTGACATTTGAGATGGTTGCATGATAGGGAGAGAAGGAGTTGGTTCCCACCATGTGGTTGAGTGTGGGTATGTTGCTAGTGGTGGGACAGGTGTAGATGATTGACTAGGAGAAAAACTAATGTGTGGTTGTGACATAGGCATAGTATGTAAGTATGGTAGCGTAGCTATAACTGACATTAGGTATGATGCCGAAATAGATTGGTAAGGGAGGGTAGCTGGGAAGGAAGTTGAAGGGTCTACTTGCTAGTACATTGAAGGTACAGGATGGTTGCCTATTGATGACAAAGGTGTGGGTTGTGGTAGGGTTCTAGCAACCACGAAGGGGGCAAAAGAGAAGAGTCGGTTTGACCAAAAGACAGTGGTGGTAGGGATAGCCATTGTGTAGATTTGGCCACCACCATTGAAGTGGGAGTCCAAATCTTCCTACCCATCCTAGAATGCTTCATCATGATGGGATACTGTGTCGCATTCCCTAGACCTACTCACTTGCATCAGCTGGTTTAAGACCCATTGATACGCTTCAGTCAATGGGATGGTGATGTCAGGAGTAGGGATGAACTCCCTCTAGTTCCAGTGAAGGAACTTGAAGTTACACTTATTCTCAAGTTCCTGGTAGTCCAAGGGTAGATTAGCCTAGAACTTTTCACAGAGGAAATCATATCACTCTACATCTTATGCCAAATGCTCCAATGACAGGTGCTACAACCTGAGAGACTGTTGCTATAATAGCACTGGGCTGGGTGGTCTCTTGGGACCTATCACATGTTGGATAGAGTATGATACCTCTGGGTCCAAAGTGGAAATGGTAGAAGTCGAGGGAATCATTTTCTTGTCGTGAAAGGGAAACTATAGAGAAGAGAGAGTCTGAAACTAGGTACACTGGGGAGTGTCGGAAGCTGGCTTCCTTCATTGTTATGCTTGCTACACTAAGCAGGACTACTACATTGAGGGGCTTGCTACACCACATGAGACATAGGTAGCATAGTGTAGGAAACAAAGTGATCGTGGTACAAGAAATGGATGGAGGCTTTCATCCTACCAAGTTCTAGAGGAACCGTCATTGCGACCAATCTACACCACACGATGTGTAGAAAATCATAAGGGTGTCACATATATGCTAATGGATGACAAGGTACAGACAACATGTAGGATTACCCATGATACATAGAAAGGGCACAAAGGGTCCTTCTTCTAGTGTCAAAAAATAGTAGTGATTGAAAATGTCGATGGTTGGAACACCAAGAGGCCACTAGGTATACAACCTAACCTCAGATCTATGCGAGGGTTGAGCTAGAAAAAATATGAAAATTGGGTACCCTGAACAATCTAGTTGATCAGACAGGGACTTAACCAGTGTACAATAACCTTTTGCAAATGTTTGTCCTAAGGATGTTAGGTGTAACTTAAACAATAAGCGATAAATGTAAACTAATAGAAAATGATGAAAAATATGATAACAACAAAATGAAATGAAACAAGCTTAGGTGAGAAAGTGCACCACCCCAAGATTGGGGGATTTTATCTCTATTTGGTTGAAGAAGGTGTACAACTGATATGTAGTATGGATAGACACACCTTACAATGAAGTAGTATGATCACAGCTCCTTGAACTACTATCAATAGCTTGCTAACAAGAAATTTTTGCTTGCCAATCTCTTTGCCAAAGCTAATCGCTAGAGAGACAAAATGCCAAATGCCAATCTTTGAAGCTAACTACTAGAAAGGTGATTCTCAATGCCAACCATGCAAAAAACCAACCCTTTAAATGTTGTTCGTTAGGGTATTTATAGGGCTAGATGAGGAAGAGAAACGTGGTCTGGATACCACCTATCCTGGGTCCCAGAGAGTGACCATGCCATGCTGTTATGTGATGTTGTGATGCAATGTCACGTTGGTATGCTATGCTACATTGTGGTGCTAAACGTGAAGCTTGTTGTACTATGACCATACCATTCAAGCTGCATGTGCCAAAATCTAGTGAACTACCATGTTCGTTACAAAGAATGCCAACAATGAATGCAAAGTGAAGCCTGTGCTCTAGGAATACATCTCTCCAACTCTTATGAGCAAGGTCAAGCATAGGGACAACTTTGGGGATAATCAAGGGGGGTGCAAACCAAAGCAAACTTGTTGATTCTATCTATTGAAGAAATGCCAAGACAGGAGTAACCATTGCCAACATGTTCTGGGACTAACCAGAGATTCTTTGAGGCTTTCATGTGAGTGTTATGCTACTTATGCTACCAAACATATAAGCATAGCATAGACACCCACATGCTACATTGTGCTACGTTGCATAGTGTAGTGTAGCATAGCCTAGCGTAGTCGTAATCCTTGAAAAGAATCTTTCCTGAAAGCCATGAATACCTATTTGAGGCTATGCTGAAAGGTCTTGGGACCTGCGGAGTTCATCCTTGGGATGTTTTGGTGCTTTGTGTCCCTGCTACGCATAACATGGCAACCATTGTGCCATGAATTCTTGTTTGATCTGCAATGCTTTCTCAAAAAACTTTGCTTGGGGCTTGAGGGCAAAGTGGGATAGTTTTGGAGGATAGAATGTGGCCAAGTATGATTCTTTTGCTAGAACCACTTGGCAGATGACCTTCGTGCATTTTGTCCTTACTACGCTATGCTATGCTATGGATTCTAACTCATTTTTCAAATATTTTGTCACAGTATGATCATCATGTCTTGGTGTGATGGCAGAGAAAACTTTTTTGATGGTTGGAGCATAGGCAAATATGCTTACTCCATTAGAGCCATTTGAGTAGGAGCATTATCAAAGTGCATCCCTACTACGTTATGCTATGCTACATAGCGTAGCACAGCGTAGCACTCAAGTTGAGATGATTTTTAACAAAATTCACCACATTATAGTTTGTCTTGTTGTTCATTCATCAATGATGAAGTGGGAAAGATATCCCATAGGACTGAGTTGTTGTCAATGTGCATCTTGGGTGCCCAATTAGTCTTCCCAAGGCCTGCTATGCTGTGCAACATATCATAGCATAGCAGGTCTTATAGTTAGAAAACTTACTGAACTATTTCACTCATCTTGAACACTTTCAGTAGGTCCTGACATGGTCCCTTGGTAGACCGTTAGCTAGGTCAAGTATCAAGCTAGGCAAGCTATAGGGTGTAGCAAACCTGTCAGCCCAAGAGATAGAAAATTTTCCAAACTGTACGGTCTACCTCTATTGCCTCTTTCATGCAAACTGGCCTTGTGGCTAGGTGCCCCATTGACTATGCTACAAAGGGTGGTAGGTAGGCCCAAAAGTAACTCTGTAGGCATTATGAATTACAAGGTGACATGTTTTCTGCATGGTCCAACGTGACACCATGCTTGCAGGGACCCTTGCCTAAATTTTGAGATTGCTGAATCATGAGAGTCCCAAGATTTCTGGTGTTTCAAACATGAAGATATCTTAGATCAACTATTGCAAATAGGTCAAGTTATGCAAAATTTCTTTGATATTTCCAACAATATCATTGTAGTTCATTTAGATCTAATTTCAAAAAAGGATAAGCTAGTCATGATCGAAACAAGAGTCAAACATGCAAAAAATGAAGTGAAGAGGTTGCAAGCTAAGTTAATAGCCTTGAAATTAGAAAGAAGAGACCCCACATAGTATGTAGTACTAGACTAGGTGGACAATTTCAATATGGAGTAGGTAACTCAGCTCAGCCAAAAATATTCAAGTAAAGATGGAGGCAGAAAAAGCAATATGAAATGTATGTATGGTTGAAGTCCAAAGTTATGCACATGTTAAGGTCATAACTACCCTAGAGGAGAAAAAAAAAGAATTTCTATTAAGAACACAAGATTGATAGAAATAGAGAAGAAAAAAAATGTTCTTGAAGAAAGTATCCATTGGTTAAGGCAACAATTTATTAAAGTCAAGAAAGTTATGAGAAAATTGGCCAGAGAGAACAAAATCCTATCAATAGAAGAAGTCTACACTATCCATTAAAAATCAGCAATCAAAATTAGCATGTGGGAAAATGATGCCAATAAACACAAAATGCTTAAGGAACACTTCAAAGACCAGGTGGACATGTATAAGAAAATCAATGAAAAAAATCTAGATGGCTAAAGCCAAAATCAACTTTGTTGTAAAATTTTCATCACATCCATGACTAACCCACGACTTATATCTATGGAGGAATGCCTTTATAAGTTAGCTAAAGGTACTTAAGAATCATTTCTAGTTGGAAGAGGTACTAAATAACTTAAGGATTCCTATTTCTAAACATAGACTAGAAGGTATGACTTCTACTTGGTGGGAAAAGGAGCCCTAGGGTTATGAAAGACAAAATGGTTAACCCATCAAATATTGGGATCTAATGAAATATAGGTGGAAGAGAAATTTTTCATATTCCCATTAGAGACAAGAAACCATTATGAAGTTAAAATTCCTAGGACAAGGTGACAAGGATGTTGAAGAATTCTACATTGAATTTTGTGATCTATTTCATCAAGATAAGGTAAATTGGGAGGAGTATGAATAGGCTTCAATCTTTATAGGAGGTCTTAAAATGACATACTAGTAGGATTTGTCTTTTTATGAGCCATAAACTCTTCATGAGTATTATGGTTTAACACTTAAGGCTAAGAAAAAATTAGGTGGATTTGGAACAATAACAAACAAGCTTTCAAGAGGAAGGAGAATGCATATAGATGTAAGAAGGGATTCTAGTCAAAATCTAAAGATAACAAGGGTANGAAAGTCAAAGGAGGCAAGGGTTAAGGAAGCAACTCATAAAAAATCTAGTGCTTCAAGTATAGAGAATTTGAACACAAGCAATGGGAATGTTCACTTCACAAGGTAGGCAAGGGCAAGAATGTGCAAACCATGGAGGTGAAATAGAGATCAAGACAAGATCTTCAATGAGGTAATACTAATGCTCCAAAAATTAAGGATGTTTCTAAACTATCTTAGTTATATATTTTGGAGCATTGAAAAATGTTTTTACTTGCATTGAAAAATGTGCAAGCCTTGCATTCATTGTACAATCATTTGTAATCATTGAATTATTTTTTGCTTCTCATTTTTTTATCATTTTGGTTTTGTAAAGTTTACTATACCTAATTGTACAAGGATCAACAAACTAAGTTGTAATTCTCCCTTTTGATTCTTATTCTTGTTGCCCTATGGGGTTGATGTGATTGAGCTTGTCAAGATCTTGTGATATTGAGTTGTTGGTGCAATGGTACAATACTTCGGTATGGAGCTCAAGATTTCAATGGTTGTGGAAGCCTTGAAACCACATTTCCAAGCTTGATGGGACCTTAAGAGGTTGAGTGATTAGTGCTATGGTACAACACTTCGGAGTATGGTACAACACTTTGGAGTAGGGCTTGAAGACTATATAGGGTGTGGATCCTTCAATCACATTTTGAGAGCAAGA
This sequence comes from Gnetum montanum, assembly GCA_015680685.1. Lineage (NCBI taxonomy): Eukaryota > Viridiplantae > Streptophyta > Gnetopsida > Gnetales > Gnetaceae > Gnetum > Gnetum montanum. The sequence goes on from MNCI01037581.1 coordinate 52,272, forward strand.
AAGTTCAAAGGTACGCTTATGATCTATCCTTGAGTGTGGAGTATCCAAGTTGGGGAAGCATGTAAATTCATGTGTGTGCTTTGTTTTATAAATTTTTTATTTTTGGAAACTTATTCATCCCCACCCCCACCCCACTTTAAGTTCTATGATCCACACATGAGTAGGGGCTCACTTCTATCCCTACTCCCTTGTTCACATAAGTTTACTATTTGAGAGATGGGAGAGTTAGTGTAGGTAAACCTCTTCCAGTTTTCTTATTTTCTCCTATGTGTGTGTTTTTCATGTTTTGGATACTAGAAAGACATCTTGAAGGATTAGAAGACACCTTGGCTAAGGCCTAGAACTGACAAGAGACATTTGAAGTTTAGAGTAGACATCTTTTTATTTAGACTAACATATTGGATAAGATATCTTGACTAAGAAGAAGACATATTTCTAGAACATGAGAAGTAATCAATGAGTATCTGTAAAGTGAATGTAAATTAATTAACAAAATATTATTTGAGTGATAATGTATCTAGACAAAATTTCATGAGTGACAATATGATCGAGATTGATTTAACTTCATTGAAGTAGTTTGACATAGCTTAATATTTTCTTAAGTGTAATTTATTTGTTTTGTTCTTTTACCATCTACATAATTAGTTAATAATTTATGATTAATTGCATATTAGTTATATAAAATGTGTACAAGAAACATTGAACATAAATATATTAATGTTTGGTAAAACTGGTAGTGGAACAACTGGTAATCTAATAATGTTTGTCTAAGTTCCTAATGTACATGGCAAGTTGGGAATGACTACTCATTGCTTAGGCTAGATTAGGATTTATTTTCTTGTTATTAGATTAATTAGTAGTTTTAATATTTTAATATGGTGACATTAAAATTCAAACCCTACATTTTAGTTATGCTTAACCATACATATTAAGAACCACATGAGTATAATTGGGAAGGTAGTGATCTATGATCACAATCAATGATCTAGGTACTCCACTAGTTGAGTTCACATAGTACAATTAGGTCATATGGAAACACTTGAAATTTATATTTTAAGATGGAGATACTACTCAATGCTCATCATTAGCATCATTGCCCAAAACTAGTGCTAGTGATATAGATTAATTAAATCATTTATGATTATTCTTAGGATTTAATAATTTACCTATTAGAAAATATTATTATTATTTAATTATTACACACACAATAATTCAAAATATATTCTTCTTGTAGAGATGATTTCCACCTACTAACAATTCTATGAGGAGGAATGATAGGATAATAATAAATGATGACTATGTATACTATCAAGTTAGGATCATCTACAAGAATTCACATCCTTCCTATTCAAACATAACCTTCATCCTTTAATAGGAAAAATAATTAATATGAAGGGATTTAGAAGGAAACATTATGTTTCTACTTAATCATTGAGATTCATTAATATTCATGGCAACATTGATGAGAACCAGGATAGAAGCATCTAGTATTAACTATAAGGTGGTTGATGAAATGTCTAGGCCCTTCCAATCAATAATGTTCAACTTCGCAAAGATCATTTCATGAAGACATACCATGAAGCAACAAAGGAAAAATAGGAAACCATCTCATTGATATTGCAATTAGAAAAGGAGAACATATTCGATCACTCAGATTAATCCAACTATCAAAATCCTTCTCACTTCATTATAGAAGACATGATAAACTCAAGGCTACATGCAATCTTTGTAAGTAACCAAGAACAAGAGATAATAGAATCCAACACAATAAGAACCTCTAGAGCTAGGTTTTCTCATAGGCCACCTAGAGATAACTAAAGGGGTCATGGTAGGAAAGCAAGTTGGTATGACACTCATAATTTTCCAAAATCCTTATTATTCTCATCACAAAACATTAATGAGAGAGTGTTACCAAGGAAGAAGGAATAATGATAGACAATCCAATGAAGGTAATAGAAGAGATCATACTAGGAATGAAGGTAGGAGTGATAGATAAGATAGATATAGAAAACAAGATAGAGAACACATGAATGAAAGAAGGCATAGTAGACAACCTAAAAGGGATCATAATCATGATAGGGACCTTGATAAATGTAATGATTATGACAAACCTCTTCTAGCAATAAGAAGCATGATTAATAGAATGAAGGTTTTTTATATTCCAACCAGGAATCATAGGGATAGTTACATCAATTGGCTTTATATAAATAACATTACTAAATTCAAAGGAGGCTATAACATAAATCCTTAACATCAATTGCAAGTCTTTCACAATGCTTACGTCTTGTAGAGTATTAAGAATAAATAGAAAAATCTTAAGTTATTTCTTAGGATACTCATCAAAGAGGTTAAAGGTTGATATCAGTTCTTGGAAATAAAATCTATTAGAAGATGTATTACAATTTTAGAGTTATTTAATGAAAAATATCAGATGTTGTATCATTCATAAATTACATACCTGTTCTTTACAAGACATATCGAATCATACTAGATTTATCATCAATTTCAATTGATTTCTCAAAAGTTAGAGAGAGAATAAATAGCATTATAGTTAATGGCGACTTCATATGTAGTAGATAATGGCTACTTTTAGAAATAAAGGAAAAAAAGAAAAAATATTAAATATATAACAACTATAATAAAAATAATTAGTTACAAGAAAACAAAAATAGGAAAGAAGGAAAGAAATACAATTTTTTTAAAGAGATACAATGGTTCAAATAAGAATAGCTAGTTACATGACAAAAGTAGTATGAATAGTAGGGTTAGGAAAGTAGGAGATACATGGGTTATTGTTAGTTTACTTCATATAGAAGGATAGTGCATTTTAGGAAAATTAACACTAGTACCTAAAAAAATGTTAAAACAAAATTGATAAATCCAAATTTTTCTCAACAACGATATTGGGTATCTGATATTGGAGTTGCAATATCGAATACCCGATATTGAGGCACAAAATACGATATCACATATTCAATATCGCAAACGTGTGCAGGCCTATAAATACAACACTTATGTGCATTGTCCACATATAGTTTCATTTCACACTTAGCAAAATTCCATAAGTTTGTTTTCTTGATTTTAGCAGTTAGCACATAGGAGTGTATGCCTGTAGTGTGATGTTTTGTAATTGAATGAAATATTTATTAAAGTGGAATGTACTTTGACACATTTCATGCATGGAAATAGAGATCAAGATTACTCTACACAATTGTAGCATCACTTAGTTTTTACTGTTTACACTAGAATATTTTTCCTGCTTTGAATTAAATTAATGTTTACTATTTTCTCTAGTTACTAATTACTTTCTATGCACATTATTATTATTGCTATTAATTATAATGGATACAACTGATTCCAAGAATTAAGTATAATCTTTTGGTAACCTAGTAGTATTATCACTTAGTTCATCAAGTAGTGTAATACATGGTAATCCCAGTAACAATTGCATGAGTCCAAGATGTGTTCAGAAAATCAGGAATAGATGTCCATTGCATAAGCTAGATTAGATTTTTTAACTGTAACCACTCCAATTACATTATGTTTACTATGAGTAATATGGCCCATACAACATCAACATCATACACTTCATTGTGCATTAAACCATATGCACCAATTTTACTAACTCATGTAGGAAGACAATGATTGCAAACTCAAGGGGTGACTAGAAAAACCTTCTAAATATAAATCAACATGTGTCTCTTTTCTAAATACTTCACATGATATTCTATATTTATTATTTGAGCCTTTCTTTCTTACTATGTTAATAACTAAGAAAGACAATGAATTCTTCTTTTATGGTTCCATAGTAAATTGGATACTAAAAGATTAAGATGTTTATAAAAAGCTTTGAGATTTTATAAATCATGAGTTTAACAAACATTACTATAATCTAGATATCTTACCGAATGTTTAGTATTTAGAGGAAAATAATTAACAGCAAGTTATTCAAAAGTTTTTCATGTATAAATTACTAATCAAAGGAAACCAAGGTGAATCCAGAGTAACACCTTTTGTCTATTTATAAAATTCATTATTATAGCTAAAATAGGTAGTTTCTAAATAAAGCTTAATAGGAGAAGCATACATTACTATTTAAAATAAAATTATAAAACATATCCATTGCTTTATTTAAAGAAATCATGCTATATAAAGAAACAACATTAATACTAACTAAAATATCATTTTCATTAATATCATAATTCTTTATAAAATCAGCAAAATGCTTAGAGTTTTGAATACAAAGCAATCTCATCAATGAAAGAAGCTAAGTATTTTCAAAGTAAATACGTAGGAAAGTAAATAGTAGTAATAAGAGGACAAACAAGAGTGTTTTTCTTATGAATCTAAGGTAAACCATAAATGCAAAGAATAGAACAATCAAAAGTACTAACAACTTCTTAACTTTATCATCTAGATTTGAATTTAATGTAACATATTTAAATTTTAAAATATATTCAAGAATAACATCTTTACATAATTTTTTATAATTACCACATGATAAATATTCTAGCATTTTTTTGTGATAATAACTATAGCATTACTTTTATCTTCTGTAGTAATAATAATTATTTTATTATTATTAAGTTTTAAAGGCGAAGAAAATTCAATTTTAGGTATATTATGTTTACAAATTCTACATTTTTTCAAAAGTTCCACATAATATTTTATAATATCTTTTGCAATTTTGTCATTAAAAATTTTAGCTAATTTTTCTATAACATTAATAAAGTCTTCAAAAGCAATTCTCCAATGAGTAATAGTAAATATTAAACCTTTACTTAAAATATTTGAAGTATTAATAATAATAATAAAAGATAAATTACAAATAGTTTTCTCTACTTTAATGTTGTTAGTAGTATCATCTATATTATCTAGAGTCAACTTAAAAATTTCATTAAAATCATGATTTTTTAGTTTATCAAGATTAAAAAGGTTTTCTATAAAAGAAAGAAAATTAAAAATATTATTTTTTAAGTTTTTTAAGAAAAGAAAACTTATTGTTAGAGGCATTCTCATGTGTCCAATTTAAGAAAATAGATTCAAGGGAGGTGACAAAGCAATCATGAATCCTTTGATGTAACCTTGGGTAGGTATTATTCTCTCTTGCCCAAAAATGCATTTCCTCAAAATGTACAATCAATATATATCATAGATGGACTTAAAAACAAAACCAAAAAAATCATTGGATTTAGGTTTAAGGAAGGTGATTAGAATGACAGCTCATTAAATTCAAATATTTATTGATGAGATTGCAAAATAAGAAGAAGAACCGAAGAAGCATGAAAATATATCTTTTTTAAGAAAAGTTCGCCTGCAAAGACAGAAATTATAAATGCATGTAGTTGAAATGGATAAATGCACATGCATGTCAATATGTAATCAAGAAAGATATTCCTCTAGTGCAGTAGCCTGAACATTTGGAATCACAACATTTGGAATGCATAAATTCTCTGTCGTCGCTTCCCCACATGACTGTTGCTGCACGTCCACGTCCATATTGTCGTTGCCGCTGCCATTGAAATCCTGACCAGAAAATCATCGAAAAATTTTCAAAAGTCCATCAATTGACGAGAAATTTGGAAACTTTGTGACAGAAAACTCAAAAATCTATCGAATGACGAGAAAATTGAAATTTGGCAGGGTAGGATATGAAATTTAACTAAGAAAATGTGGTGAATTTAACAAATCAGTCAAATTGAGATGTGGGCAGTCACTGAGATACAAATTCTGTACTTAACCATGTTCATTCAGGAGCAGTACTGGGATTCGTTTATTTCTAGATTTTCTAATATGCAAATTGTGTTGCGTGCGATCTCGTAAATTGTTCTTAGAAATATTAAAATATCGAATTGAAAGGATAAATTTTTTTAAAAAATAAGGAGAAGGTCTACTTTTACTATGGTAGGATTACAACTTCATTATCGTCCATATATATCTCCTTCGTGGTAACAAGCCCAATGCAGTGGTAATTCTTTAGTGTAATGGTGAATAGATATAACTTGTTATTATCTATTTATTTGTAATTTAATTTTCAAACATTCATGGTAAATATTTCCTACTAATAAAAACCACTTCTACCTTGACTATAGGGGTTCATTTCATGGCATCTATTATCTTAAAATAATAATTTGATTTTAAATTTAAATTTAATTTACTAAAAATATGTCTTTGTTTTTTTCTTCGGAAAAAATCGAGCTAATTGTATTCCCAAAAAGAAGGCTATACATCAGTACAGCGTAGGCTAGAGCTACTGGCCCAACACCATGGCAAACCCCAACCTCGGATCCCCGTGGATCACAACCGCAGCACGCATCACCGCCAGCGGCCCATATGCCCCACACCCAGTCCCATACCCAAAGCATCAGACCGACCGAGGCAATCCCAGCCCCCCGCCCCCCCTTTGTCTTTGGGCCCATCTTTTGCAGTGAATGCGTCACTTTGCGGGACTTGTCCCAACCTATCCTACGTGCCTTCGGTATCCTATGGGTCCCTAGGGGTTGTGACAGAACAAGAGACTGTGGTGCTTCCCGCCTAGGAACCAGGCCACTACTGCTACCATTAGTACACCTGTGCCAGTTGAGGCTGTGGCCAAAGCATAGGGATCGGAGTGTCAACCTGCCAAAGGGCATTGATTACACCAGGGTGTCTACCAGGGCACTGCCGTTGTAAGGACACCCAGAGGAAGTGCAGGAGGTTGACAGGAGTCTCAACACACATTCTCTTGAGGAACATAAAATGTACCTCATTGAGCTTGTGGTGCGAGCCTAATTGGATGAAATAGTGGTCCACCAGCGTTGCATTGGCGCGCCACTCGATCAGGAGGGCCATCCCCTGAATGTGTCTGCTGGCCATCTGGGGAATGGGGCCATGGAAGAAATCCACCACTGCAACTTGGGACCCCGTGATCGGGGGGNCTGGGGGGAAATAATGAAGGTCATGTGTACGAGTGCTTTCCTCGAGCCACCCGCTACTGAACTCCAACAACAACCAGAGCTATGGTGCTGGATCGTGCGGATGGGATGGACCACGGTGGTGTAGTGAATTACGGCCGACCCGAAGCTAGATGTTCAGCCATTTTATACAAACTGGAGAGGGGAGACTATTATGTTCAGGGGACGCCAGATTTGGGTAACCATTGAGACTCTCGCCGTAGTGATTGGTGCACCTGCCACGGGGGACCAGATCCCCCCGATCACGGGGTCCCAAGTTGCAGTGGTGGATTTCTTCCATGGCCCCATTCCCCAGATGGCCAGCAGACACATTCAGGGGATGGNGTGTTGGAGCATGATGCATGATGAGCCACCCGAAGGTCTTGATTTTTTTGGGTAAGATGCCTTTCCAGAGGTGCATCCATTAGGGGGTTTTCGAGAATTGACATTGGAGTAGTAGCTAAGGGTGTAGGGTGACCTCAGTTTGCGCTCGTGAGCATCCTTACATGCACGCAAAATTGGTGCCACACAAGGGAATCTATCCTAGCCGCCACCCAGATATGGTATTTTCGCAATAGAATCTACACCCATTGGGGGGGTTCATCTGCCATCGGAGAAAACCGACGTAGGAGTCTCTACCAGTCCATTGTAGCTTAGCAGAATGCACACATCCCCCACTGGCTGAGGGCACATAGTCGTGTCCCAAGACACCAGATGCATTTTCGGCGCACCCTTGCCCCCCGACCATACAAAATCCCAAATGATCGCGTCAATTTTCTGCATTACTCTGGAAAGAGGGGTGGCCATGGACGCCGTGAATCTCGCTATGGTAGCCAACACCATCTCTGCCAGCATAATTTTCCCTTTTTGGGATAGAAACCTATTTGCCCAATGCATCGTGCATTTTTGGAGGTTCATTACCAGCATCTGCCAGGTTCGTTGTCAATGCCAGTTATGCATGGGGATGCCTAGGTACGTGTCCTCCACTACCCCCGGCAGAATCCCCAGTATCTGAATGACCTTGTTGCGGACAATGGGGTGGGTATGAATGAGGTAGAGCATGGATTTCCCATGGATGGGGTCAACCCCACTTCTCGCTTCATCCTGTCCAATGCCCTCATAAGTGCTTGGGCCTGCAGAACGTATAACTGGAAACGTAAACATAAACATGAAGATAAACATAAGTATAATAAGACTAGCTAGTGGGAAGCGTAAATACATGCATAAATTATAAGTGGTAAGCGTGAATAGAAGATATGATGGAATTGTAACAGTTAGAAAGTATTGTTTACTAGCTAACTTTGCAGCCATTTCTTAATTTCTTTGATCTTTAATGACGCATAAGGACAGGGAAATTTATGGCTCCTTTCTTTTGCACCACAATCTTCTCCTTGGAACGGTAGTTCAGCCCAAGTTAGGCTATCATCAGCCACTGTTTCGGCTTGCTCAGGTATTTGGACAAGGGATTGATTCTCAGGCGTTTCAATTTTCAACCCCTATTTTGTTTCTATGTTATTAATAGCCTGAGGGATTATTTCATCACCGTGGATGACAACTTCTCCTCCTATGTAGGGCAAATGGATCTCCTGATGAATGGGTGACAAAACTGCCCTCAGTTGGGCTAACCAAGACCTTCCAAACAATAAAATTGAATCCAGGAATCTCCTCGATGATGATAAACATAGTGTTTGTGGGGAACTAGTCCCCTGCCACAAAGTTGATGTGGACCGTCCCTTTGACCTGCACTCGTGCCCCGTTGAATGACTTTAGGCATGATGTTGTTGTAGGATTGATCTAATCGATCAGGCCTATTTTATCCACTATGGGATAAGGGATGACATTTTTGGCCGCCCCATCATCTACATGTACTCTCCGGATTTGGTGTTGGCCGACCCGGATGGTGATGAACATGGGTGTCGTTGTCACCTGACCTTCAGGGTTGTCCTTGATGGATTTGTCGTGAAAGGTCAACGGGGTAGGATCAAGCTTTTAAGTGGTAGGGGGAAGCATGATAGAATGGATTGCTTCTTCATCCACCAGCAAGCTTTCGTCCACAGGTATGGACGTTAGCATGCAAACTATAGCCTCACGATGTGTCTGCGACGTCATGAGTAAGTCATAAAAGCTCAATGTTATATTTTTTTGTTTCAGAGCCTGTTTGACTTGTGCCAGGGCATCAAAGAGATCCTACCCACGATTGGGCTTCTTGTCACCCTTTTCCTCCTCCATTCGTCCTAAGAGGCGAATTTCACAGGGAGGAGTGACATTTGGCCAAGGGTTGCGTTTCCTTTTGCCGGGAGGAGATAGTTGCATTCGTGCGACCTTGTTGTTTTTAGTAAGTGGGGCCAAGGGTACAGAAGCGAGGGGTTGAGGTTTTGGAAACCCAAGCGTAAGAGGGTTCTTGGCCATATCAATAGTAAGAGAGGTTGATTTAGAAGATTGTCCCTGCACAGGAGGGATGGTTGATGATTTTGGCACCTTGATGACTAAGGGTGCCCTGTATGTAGGCGCGGGTTGGGCCATGGCTTTAATGATAGGGGGTTGTCGGGAAGTGTTCTGAGACAGTGTTTGAAGGATGAAAGGTTACCTTGGAGCACCACTCGTCGATGCTGACAGACTTGTTGTTTGGGGTGAGTGAGGATGCATTCGTGGCCGCTTCGGTTGTGCCTGATTATCACCCTCTGCCCCTACCACATTGATTGTGTACCCTACATTATTTGCATTCAACGGGTCTTGGTACACATGCATGTATTGGTTTTCTGGGTGTGTCAGGCTACTTCTATCTAAGATCAGGTCACCTTAATTTATCATACGCTGAATGTCATCCTTCAATGCCCAGCAATAGTCCATGTCATGGCCACATAAGTGGTGGTAGTCACAGAACCGGTCCAACCTAAAGTTTTTGGGAACTGGTGGTTCATTAGGATGGGCCAAAGAAGGGTTCTTGAGTAGCTCACAATGGCATCTGTGGCATTTTAGAGCCTCCTCAAACATCATCTTATGTCGAATATGGCCAGTTCCTAGTAATTGTTTGAGGAGTTTAGAAGCCTTTACAGGTAAGGTCGCATAGTTTGAGCGATCCTTACGCTCAAATTTAGGCCTCAACTACGGAGGTGCTTCAGGGGTAGAAGGAGTTTCTTGATTAGCACCGTTCGAGCTAGTTGTTGGCTCAGCAGGCTCTACAGGTGTTTTCTTGTTATTGTTCTTCTTCTTGGCCCCTTCAGCAACCGCTGGAACTGTAGTTGTCATGGCTTTGCCTTTGTCCTTACTTTTTCTGTGGGCATTTTTATAGACCACATACATTAGATCTTTGCTAGCCTCCACCACATCTTGAATACTCTTAGTCTGAGCAAAGGCTTGGCTAAGGGAGCAGGGAGCGAGGTAATATAGTTTAGACTTGATAAAGTTGTTAACTGCTCCCTTGAAGATTGCCAGTAGATGGGCCTCTGTGATGGGTTCGTGGATTTCATTCAAGGTGGTGCTCCACCGCTGTATGAACTTTTGGACTGGCTTGAGTGGGTCTTGCTTAACTCCCATGAGCTGGTCCAGTGTGACTTCTGGCTTTAAGTTATACTTGAAATAGATCACAAACTAGGTTAACAGCTCCTCCAAAGTTGAAATGGAGGCACATGGGAGGGCTCGATACCAGCCCAGAGCTTTATCCATTAAAGGCATAGCAAAAACACGGATTCTAGTATGTGCCCATTTTTGCAATAATAAGGACTCTGACCTAAAAGTGGCTAGGTGGGTGTTAGGATCACCTTCCCCATTGTATTTTGTGAAATGGGGAAGGGGCATCCTAGGTGGCAATGATAGGACAAGGACTACTGGACTAATAGGATTGTCATGGTAGAAATCCATGAATTGTATCGTGTCAGAACCAATAGCCTTGAGATGCTTGACTTCTTCTGTAAGGGTTTGAATGAGCTAGAAAGCTTGGTCTAGACCTATAGGCGACGAAGTCGTTCGTGGAATGGCAGAAGGAGCTACACTAGATGGTGCAACAGAGGCGGTAGCTTGGCCGATGGTCAATGCTATCAGGATGGTCCTTGCAGGTGGCGCTGCTTGTGGCATCCACCATCCAGTAGTTGGTGTGGATGGGGTGACCATTGTCGACTGTGCCATTGGATACACTACTTGTGTAGCCGGGGGCATAGTTAGCGATCCTACGATGGGGTTTAGCACCCTTGGGACCTGGGTTTGGAAATAGGGATGATGGGCTATTTGCATAGGATGCACAGTGAGAGACATGTTGGGAGCCCACCATGCTGTGGTGGCCGTCCCAGTTGTGTGAGTTGGGAGCAAGGTTGGTGTTGTAGGTAATTGCGATGTAGGTATTGCATGTACATGCGGCGACGTAGTCGTAGGCACACGATGAGGTGGGTTAGGTAATTGCACCTCTTGAGGAATGATTTTTGATGGACCATCGCCTGGGAAGATAGTCAAAGAGAGAAAATGTAAACGTGGTGAGTGCAGGACTCAATTGGTGTTAGATAATATCAAAGGCATGGTGACCATGAACAACGGATTTACGCGAGATGTTGTGGAAGGAGAGGCGATGGTGAAATCAGCACGACTACCCCCTTCAGAGTGAGAATCTAGGTCGTCTTGCCCATTGTGAAGCGTCTCATCATGGAACAAGACTTCTAGCTATTCTAGTGATGTCTTCACCATCAGCATTTGATTTAGGATCCATTTTTGTTGCTCTATCAGGGGTATGACGGTGCTACGTGTAGGTATGAGTTCCTTCCTGTTGCAGTACATGAAGTTGTACTCTCATTTTTCCTCAAGTTTTTATGGATACATAGGAAGGTTTGCTACTAATTTAGCACAGAAGAAATTATAGTGTTCCCTGCACTGAGTGTGTCCCTCAGGCTCCTTGTTTTGTAGCTTGAGGGAGCGGTGTGGTTGCACCGAACTAAGTGGTTGCTTGACCATAGGAGGCGTAACTTGCATGGTCCAAGGGTTCTCAAGGCTAGGAGTGTCAACGACGGTAGTTGATGTAGTCATTCTCTACTCAGTTTGTAAATAATGACGATAGGAATAAAGATCACAAGGGTAGAGGCAAACTAAGATAATAATTGGGGCTTTCTATCTTGTAGGATTCCAAAGGAATCGTTGCAGGGACCGATTTGCACCGCATAATCTCGTAAAAAACATCGGAGGTATTACGTTTACGTTTGATTGACAATGGGTATAGACAACTTACAAGACTACCCATAAAATATGGATCAGATATGAAGGCTCTCCTTCTAGCGCCAGAAAACTATAACGATGGAAAACGTCGACCGCTGGAAACGTCGAACAATATTCTGTGTACACAGTTCTAACCCCAGATTCGTGCGAGGACCGTGCTAGAGAGAAAATGAATCTGAGGTGCCCTGAACGGTCTTTTCGATCAGACAGGGACTTACTTGATCAGTAAAAATTTTTGTGATATTTGGATGATAAAATAATGGTTCTTTACGAGAAGATATAATATTGTTAACTTAGTGGGTAATTGAAAACGATGAAATCGATTTACAAGGATTTGCAAGATTTGTATAGATAAGTCACAAGAGATCAAATTTAGAACATGGGCAATCCCGAGATCTGGGATTCACCTCACAAGAAAAATATATTGAACACAACTATTATAGGTAGACTTTGATTTTGGCGAAACATGTGCTAACAACAAGAAAGCTTTTCAAAGATGAAGCAAGCAAAGGTTGATCTACCTTGTTTTAGCGGATTTGTGTACAAGGAAGTTGATCCTGAAGTAGAATGCCTATCAACCTACTATTCTTGACTAAAGATTCTTGCCAATTTCCTTCAATATTCTTGCGATTACTAATCCTCGTTTTTTTTTCTTATTAAAAGTCGTCAACGATTATCAACAGAAGGGAAAAAATTGCTCATAGAGAAAATTCGTCAAATCTTAGGAGAAATTTTTTGTCCACCCCTTGATCTTTATTGACTGAAGCATTTATAAGGTTAGGGTGAAGAGAAAGATGTGGTTTAGATGACATGTGTCTTGAATTTACAAATGCCATTGACTTGATGTCGTGATTGTTGAAGCTTGCGGCGCCACACCTCCTTATGCTCTAAAGCGTAACATGGTGTAAACTGCTCTTGTTGGGGCTTTGGCGATAGGTGATTTCTTGATTACGCTACAATACGCTGGAGAGTGTATCATGTCATATGGATTGCTGATGCTTGTATTATGCCATTTATGTCTATGCTTGTATTACGCTGCACCACGCTAGATTACACTTCATAGCATAATTCAGCGTAAAATAGCACACTTACAAAAAGTCGAAGTGTTGTTGAAGTCTTGGGCATTTTCCATCCTTGATGTTGTCGTGGATTACTTTCTGACATTACACTGTATTACACCATGTTGCGTAATGCAGCGTAATATGCCAAAAGTTAAGGTTCTTGAAACATAGAGAATTTGCAAAGAGCAAATCTTGCCATTGTGCACCTGTCACTTTACTCTGTCTTCTAGAATTCATTTGTACTGTGCCGCGCAACGTGGTAGGATAGGCCTTTAACTGAAAAGGAACTTGCTGTTTTGTGCCTTGTTGCGACCCTTTGCTTGAATCACCGGCTTTTTGCTGAACTGCTGAGGCCTCAAAATTTTCATGGTGTTTCATTGATCATGTCTTTGAATTACCGCGGGGGACAATTTTTTATGTTTCATTAGCCTAGCCTTCAAGAGTTGGTCAAATAATTATGAAGGTTTCATGGGAAATGGTGTGTATTGAGAGGGGTTTCTCCTCTCAAAGTTTCTTGCATGGCTCTATGTAGCATTTTGTGATGTGGACGATCCGGGTGTAGCGGCAGGGGCATGTCTAGTATAGCCAATAGGGATGGTGGGTGGTTTACCTTGTTGTCTCGTACTTGTCTGTTGAGTTTCTACTACTACTGCTACTGTTTCCTTAGCCTTTTCTTTGTATTTTTTAGTGTGTTGATTTTTAAAGGCTAAGTAAGTAGGATCATGGCTATTTTGGGCTGCCTCTTCTATGTTCTTTATTTGCATGAAAGCTTGGCTTAGAGTGCACACGTTCAAATAGTACAGTTTAGATTTCATAAAATCATTTACGGCTCCCTTTAGGATGGTGAGTAAGTATGTTTTAGGGATTGGTTCATGAAGTTCGTTTAGCGCAGCACTCCATCTCTGAATAAATTTTTGTACAAGTTCAAGCGGTGCTTGTTTTACTTGTATCAGACTGTCTAGGGTTGCTTCAAGTTTCAGGTTGTATTTAAACCTAGTAACAAACTGGTATAGGAGATCCTCCAAAGATGATATGAAGTTATGAGGCAAGGCTCGGTACCAGTCTAAAGCTCTTCCAATGAGGGACATGGTGAAAACAAGTAAGATTGCATGGGACCATGCCTGAAGCAGTAAAAATTCTAGTCTAAATGTGACCAGATGGGCGTTGGGGTCCCCTTCCTCGTTGTATTTGGTTAGTTGAGGCAAAGAAACTCCTTTGGGCAGGGTCAACGGTGGTACCGAAGAGCTAATAGGATCATCTTGGTAAAAGTCTAATACTTTAAGCTCATCGTTGTTGATTTTTTTGAGGTGTTTTACCTCATCAATGAGTTCTTGCATCAATGTTTTAGCTTCGGCCTAGTCTTGGGAACTAGGTAACATGGCAGGTGGGTTATGTTGTGTAGTATGAAAGTTAGATTGTTGTATGGTGGACGAGAAAGAGGAAAGTTGAGTGGTCGGAGGTTGCGCTTGAGGAATATTCATGGTAGGCACTATTAAGGGTGGCATACTATAAGGAAAGGGTTGTTATTGTTGTTGCTGTGGTACTTGAGGGATGTTCATCAGTGGAATTATAGGAGGCAGTATGTTGTAATGAGGGGGTTGATGTGCTTGCATGCCAGTTATGGCCCACTATCCAGTCATGATTTGTGAAGGAACACCCTGAACTTGTTGAGTTGAAGTGGTGAAGGGTG
>MNCI01037581.1:67350-98642 GCA_015680685.1 Gnetum montanum
TCCTTGCTAGGAGGAGCTATGAGATGAGCTCAGAGTAGTGCTCTGGGAGAGGGATGATGTCATATGGGGAGGGGATGAACTCATGTCCTCCCTTATTGACCAATTCATACTATTTCTTAGCCTCCAGTTCAGTTTGATCTATTGCCAAGCTGGCTTGGATCTTTACACATATAAAATTGTATTGTTCTTGTGTTATGATGTTAAATGATGGGTTCTTCCCTTGTAGTCTAAGAGATCGGCGAGGTCCCCCTTGAGGGTTGACCTCACCGTGAGCCCCTATGGGTTGCACGATGGGTATCATCATTGCCCTATGGCCAATGATATATGGAGTGGACTTGGTTGAAACATTGGTGTTGGCAGTATTCATGATGAAAAGGTTGTAAGTGTAACAAGGTAGATGGGAGACAGTGTCAGCATGTACAGGGGAGAATTTGGCCAAGTATGAAACGGGTATACTTGTTAGCATACACCCGCAGCGTGTAGCCTGTCTACACAGCATACACCTAAGCCTGGCAGCGTGCAGCCTATCTACACAGTATACACCTAAGCCTCATAGTGTGCAACTTTTCTACACAGCGTACACCTAAGTTTGGCAGTGTGCAACTTGTCTACACAACATACACCTAAGCCTAGCAGCTGTAGCCTGTCTACACAGCGTACACCTAAGCCTCACAGCGTGCAGCCTATCTACATAGCGTACACCTAAGTCTGGGAACATGTAGCCTATCTACATAATGTACACCTAAGCCTCACAGCATGTAGCCTATCTACACAGCGTACACCTGAGTCTGGCAGCGTGCAGCCTGTCTACATAGTGTATGGACTGAATCCCAGCGTACAGGCTTCAACAACCAGTGTACCGGGTGAACAGGCAATGTACAAATAGAGTGGATAACATGCTAAATAGCGTATAGGATAAACAGCATATACATGCTGAGATTGTAGTAGATTTGGCTGAACAGGATGTAGATTTGAAAGATTTGAATGGTGGATAAGAGTAGATTTAAGCAACGAGAGGCCCTCCTTCTAGCGCCATTTTCTGTATTGTCTAGAATCACTGGTGCCTAGCTAGAATGAAAAAGGCACCAAGAGATCCGCAGATAGGTACAAAAGACCCTACCTTCTCTTGAGGGTGAACTAGAACTGACGAAGGTAGAGTACCTTGGGTGGTCCACACATAGATCAGACAAGGATTTCCTCGGACGTATGCCAATGTGCAATACGCTGGGTTATATGTAAACAATATAATAAATGTAAACCAGAATGCAAATGTGCAGGAATGTAAACAAGAGGTAAATAAGAACGAATGAAAATTGTAACAAATATTAGCCAAAAATGCAAGCACGAATGAGAACTGTACCAAATCGTGGCCAAAAATATAGCAATATTATTGCATAATGAAAATTACAATGCACTAGTCTAAACGCAGTTGTGGATCTGACACAAGGCAGACGAAGAGCCCCAGTGGATGCAAAGGGATGATGGTATGCTGGTTTGGGCTGTAGGCACAGCGTGAAGGCTGTATGCTCAACGTGCGGGGTAGAAGTCTAGCGTGCAAGGTGGGTGTTCTGAATGTTCTCAGTGTGGATTCTCAAATTTTTTCCCAGATTCTTTAATTTTCGAACCCTTATCTGGTAAAAAATCTAGGTTTTTGTACAAGTTTGGGCATTAAATTCAGATCTAAGATGGGATGATTAGCTATGGGATGCTGGAATTTCAAATCGGGTGACATGTGGAGCATCGACCGGGTGCACAAGAATGAAGCTTTACAAGTGTGCAGCATGCCAGCGTGTACACGCTGGGCGTATATGCCCCACATACTAGATAGCGTGTGGACAAGCATGAAGAAATTTTGACCAAATTTCAAACTATGACTCTAGTTTTGAGCATGGATATGGATGCTTGATGTCTTGAGGATGCTGCTTGTCAATTTTGGGCTTATTTGACCTTGATTTCATAGGGCTTTAGGAGGCTTCAAGAGTGTACTCACTGGGCGTACACACTGGGTGTGCAGGCTAGTGTGTGGTCATGAAAAATGTAGTTTTGGAGCCTAATATTGTACACTAGAGTTGGATCCTTATTGCCTAAGTATTTCTAATTCTCCAGGGTGTCCGAGAGCTCATTTTGGCTTCATTTTGACTGAGTTTTGGGCATATTTCTAGTGTGCATGCTGTGTTGTACACCAGGCGTGCACGCTGGGCATGTAGGGCAAAAAAATGGCCCTTCTGATGCTAAAAATTGATGTTTCTAGAGCCTGTGGACTTTTAAATTCATTGACAATGCCTTGAGGATTGACTCCATGTCAAAATCTTACCTAAAATGTCCAATCAACCTTGTTCAAAGTGGTGCATGCTAGGTTGCACACTGGGCATGTAGGCTAGCATATAGGCATGAAACTGCCACTTTTCAAGGTCTAAACTTGATTTTTTGGGAGCCAAGGATGATGCTTGATGGTTTCCCTACCTCTGGGAGTTAATTTTATATGAAAACCATGATATAAGTGCCTATTTTGGTCTATCTATGATGGTACACGTTGGGTGTGCATGCTAGGCGTGCAGGCCAACGTACAGGTATGAAAACCCATCATTTGGAGCCCAAAACTTGCTTTTCAAGAGCCTGAGAGCTACTAGGGACCTTGGGGAAAGTCCTAGGAAGTCAAGACCTTCAATTCTAGCCTATTTGAAGGAGTTTTTGGAGCTCAAAAGTTGGTGCACGCTGGGCTACACACTGGGCATGTACGCTGGGCATGGAGGCTAGCGTGCAACAAGCAAACTTGGTCAAAACCCAGTATTTTAAGTCCAAAATTTACATTTCTTGTTGCCAGATGCCAATGTAGTCTCTTGTGTATCCCAAGAAATTCTTCCTTGCTTGATTTGACTCCGTTTGACTCAGCTCTAACGGTTCTCAAGCTTTAGTCATGTTGGGAAGTATCATGACTTAGCTTGATTCTTGTTTGAAAGTGCTGGGCCCAAATGTTTATGGTGTTTCACCAAATAAAGATGATGAACCATTTTAATAATAAGACACGTGGTCAAAATTGAGGAGGTAATAAGAATTCCAACTAGATTTCAAAAAAGTGGGCAAATATGAATAATATTACTAAATTTGAGGAAGCTTATAGCATAAATATCAAATACTACCTACAAGCTTTTCACAATGTCTATGCATTGTAAAACACTAAGAGTAAATTAAAAAATTTGAAGCTATTCCCATGAATGTTCTTTAAAGAGGAAGAAAGATTGTGTAGTTTGTTAGAGCATGATTCCATCCATTGATATATAACAATGATCAAGTGCTTCAATGTGAAGTACTAGATCTATTCTAGAGTGTCCAATCTAAGAAAGCAGATATAAGGATAGAAGAAATGAACTAATGAGTCTCTTGATGAGGCCTTAAGTAAGGTCTGTTCCTTATTACACTAGTACTCGGACCATGGCTTCTCTTAGAAAGAATAGCTATGTCATATCATAGATGGATTGAGAAACAAAACTAGTGAGACCCTTAAGATCTGTTCACAATGAAGACAATTAGAATTAAATATTTATCAAATTTAGAGGTTTTTTGACCAAGTGGAAAAACAAATAGGGACAAGTTTGAAAGAGAGAGAGCACTAAAGAGTATAATAGGAACCCATCCCTTTGTAAGAGGAATGTCCATGCCTATGATATAGAAAAGGAAGAGGATTCTTTGGATGTAATGATTCAATAAAAGATCTTTACTTGTACATAACACTAAAAACAATCATGAGAAAATGAATCTTTACTTCTATAAAGAGGACATTGAGGAGAAACATTTCTCATATGTTTAAGATAAGTGCCTATTGAAAGACCTTGATGTTTAAGACATCATTAAAAAATATGAATTTTAGGAAATGTATGAGCTTCCTAAATATATTTTATTTTCCTCATCTAAAAGTGCAAAGATAATTACATTTTCCATGCCTTATTGATTTTTTAATGAATAAAATCATTATTTGTAATAATCTTGTAGGAAACTTTCAAATTAAATGAATAAATAGATTTTTCATCCTTTCAAAAGCAATCTAGAAAATCTTGATGCACGTTATTATCAACATTAAATAAATTCTTAAGGTTAAAAATTAAATTTTCAAATTTCTTTTTCTGCTTTCTTTTCAAACCATAGAGGCTAGAAGATTCATTTCAAGTTATCCATCTATCATACATACATAGACAAAAAGCTCTAGTGATATCAAATTTGTTTCAAGTTGATGCAATGTAGAGGATTCTGGTCACCCCTATAAATACCAACACTTGGTTGTGTCAATGGAACAACTTTTCATTTCATCCTTAGTGAAATTCTTGTAGTTTGTTTTCATAACTTAGACTTAGTGATTTACTAAATGCCCATAGTATGATGTCAAACAATTGTACAGAATCTTTGTTTGAGTGTATTGTACTTGGGTACAATTCATGAATAGAGATAAAGATTGAGTTTTTTTCTCACATTATAGTATTACACATAGTTTCTTTACTTTTACTTAGTCATTTTCTTTACTTAGTTTAATTTTCACTTCTTTAATAAGTTTACTTTAGTTTAGTTCTTTACACTTCTCAAGTACTTTACTTTTCTCATGTTCATTAGTAAGGAAGAATGACTATGGCTAGTTTTGAGTGTTAAGTGTAATCGTTTGATGATCCATTAGTAGCTTCACTTGATTCACTTAGTAGTGAACTCACTTGGTAATCCTAGCAATGATTACATGAACCTAGGATGTGTATGGAAAGTCAGGAATGGATGCTCATTATCAGAGGAAAGAATAGATTTACATTTATTCTATTATTTAGATTTAGAATTTATTCTCATATTTCATTATGAACACACTTAGGAGTAACCTGAGCCTACAACATCACAATATCATACATCACACTACTAGTTAAAGCATACTACTCATACTTTACTAACTTAATGTGAGATGACAATGATCACAAACCAACAATGAACCACTAGCATATGTACATTTTCAATCCACTAATTACAATTTGGTCACACATGAATGCTTGTGACTTTTATGGTGAAGTGTTGAAATACCCAACCACTTATCACTGGCATCATTTCTAAGGATGTGTCAATGTTTGCTTAGTTGTTGATTTCATAGAGTTCATTGTATTAAGAAATACAAGGTTTATATTTCATACTTAAATTAATTCTTTTAACACACACACATACTTAAGAATATTAAAAACATAATATGGATTCTACATTTAAAGAAAAGTCACCACCTGTTAAAGAAACTCATAAGAGTCATGACAAAGGATATGATGAAGAAGATTAGAGTGTGTCCATGCAAACTAGAATTTTATATGCTCACATTGATCCATACTATCCTAATTTCATGTTTATCTTTCAACAAGATGGCCAACTAAGGTGGAGAGATTTGCAAAAAAATGTTTTTTTGCCTCCTGAATGTTCTGCACCAGAAATGTTGGAAGTAATCTTGATGAGGTTGAACCTCAGCCATACACAAGAAGGATATCATGTCATTAAGCACATGACTAGGTGATATCAACCTACTAAAGCATAATTAAGAAAAGATACTGCCATGAAGATAGAGCATAAGCATAAAAAAGGAAAGAAAGTGCTTCACATAGTTGTCCTAGAAGAAGTAAATGATGATACATTCATAATGGAAGAACTCCATGAAACTCATGAATCTCATTCATGGACATTGATCACCTATCTAGAGGAACCTATCAAAATACAATTGCATTCAGTGCTTTCAAAAAAACCTAGAAAAGATATGGAAAATTCCAAACTTAAGTAGAGATAAAGGCCTACATCTTCCATGGAACTAAATGGGAATGAATCATGAAGTCACAAAAGGAGAATCTAACAACACCATTCTCCCAAGTACTTCATCTTCCTCCTCATGATCATTTGTGGAATCCAAGAAGAGGAAATGAAGACCAAGAGATTATGACAAGGACATATGAGGAGAATATGAGAGACATGTACATCGAAGAAGGTATCTTGATGAAGAGAAAAATAATTATGAATAAAGAAGAAACAAGACCAGGCATGATAGAAAAAGATCAATATGAGTAGCAAAGGGGTCATAACTACAACAGATTCTATGAACTTGAAGATCATGAAGAATCCCTATTGGCCACTCGTAATATGATTAATATAAGAGAAGTAGTGTATGTCCTTACTAGACACATAAGGGGTATTCGCATCAAGCAACTAGATATGAACAACATTCTTATGTTTGAAGGTGGATATAATGTATATCCACAAGATCATATCTAAGCATTTCATGATGCTTATGCAATTCAAAACATTGTAAATTATTGGAAAAAATTAAAGTTGTTTCTAAGAATACTTTTCAAAGAAGCAAAGAGCTAGTACAAATATTTAGAACTAGAAATGATCCAAAGATGAAGTACCATGCTAGAGCTCTTCAATGATAGATATCAAACCTATTGAAGAGTGTCCAATTTGAGAAAACAAATTTAAGGATGGAAAAAAGGGACACATGAATCCATTAATGTGGTAATGGGAAAATATTATTCATTAGTACATAGGTTCTTGGGCCATAGTTTTTCTCAAAAGAAGCAACTACAACACATTATTGATGGGTTACAAAACAAAACAAGAGAAACTCTTGGGGTATATGGCCAAGGCAGATTATTAGAAATAACATCCCATCAAATCAAAAAAATAATAGACCAAGTGGCCAAAGAGGAAGAAAAATTAAAGAAAATAAATTTAGTAAAAGAGTACAATCAAGATACCAAAATAAGAAAAAGGAATGTGAGAATGTGAAAAAGATCATAAGAAGAAATGTTAGAGGATGCAATTCAAAAGAATACTCTAGCCATCCAAAAATTAGTCAATGATATTGTGACAAAGGTAGAGAAAATTTGGGATTTAGTGGATAAAAAAATTACTACTGAACTTAGAATCGTAAAGGAAAAGACTAAACAAGTTCAGAACAAAAGAAAGGAAGAAAAGAAGAGATAATGGATGAAAGAACTAAAAACACAAAGAAAACGTTGTTGCAATTAAGGAGTTCACAAAGTCTAGTTTATAAGAGGAAGATGAATGCAAAGTATCCCAATACAAACATCCTAAGAGTCGTTGCCCTATTATGGCTCACTTTCAAGAGTTTGGGGCATACGTGATTAACCCAAAATTTGTTAAGAAACAAATGCCAATAAGATTATCTTATCCATAAGGTAACTTTTGAAAATTGGACCAACTATCATATTATCCAAGAGAAGACTACCATCAACCACAAGAGTAATATCAATAATAGTGGTAACGACTGTAGGTATGGAAAATTCTATTGCTAATATAATAATATCCATATAGGCAACTAGATCCTTAAGGATATTATGTTAAATTTCCAATCTCTTTATGAAGTGCTTTAGTCCATAGCTTCTCTCATTATTATCCACCAAAGTATCATAGATCCACTAGCTCACTAATGGATCCCCATTGTTATGTACATCAACCAATAGCTAGTTCATCAATCCAACTTCCTAACTTCCTACCACTAGTACCTCCATTGGTCATGCAAGGAGAACTACCAAAACAACCATATCAAAAAAATGCTACTAGGTAAATCAATGCACAAGAGGATGTGCTGGTAAATGAAGCTAGATATAGAAAATGCCCATTTTCAAAACAAGTCTAGAAAGGGTTCAAAGGATGGGAAGTTCACCTATAACCCCATTCACACACTCCTTAAGGAAACATCAAGCTTCCACACTCTATGAATCTGAATTTGACTGCTATCTTGCTTATTCAAACTATACACATTGGATCAATGTAGGAGTACTTCCCAAGAAGAGAATAGATCCAAAAAGTTCCTTAATATATCTCTAAATAGTTGTCGAAAAACCATGAAAAGCTCTACTAGATTCTCGATTCAAGGTCATTTTGATTTTGTAAGATATGTACAAAGCCTAAAATCTTCCTCCACTGAAGAAGAGTAATATTTGACTAGAGCTTGTGGATGAGTCAATCAATTTTCCACTTGGCCAAGTGGAAGATGTTATTAGCACCATAAGTGGTTGGTCCAACCATATTGATTTTCTTGTCATAAACATAGGAAAAAACAAGGGAGAATTTTCTATGATTATGGAAAGAGCATGACTTAGCACTAAGGATACTAAGCTAGGGATCAGAGACTTGTTCAAGGAGATTTCCAAGGAAGATGAAGCTGGAATTATACAGAGATGTCAGGTTCCATGTATAGCATATAGTGATAATAGGTGTAATTGTGAGCTAAAAATTTGGATCATAAAACATGAAATGAATACAGCATGCAATTGATCTAGAGAGGATATGTGTGTGCAATAGTATCTATATGCAATAGCCATAAAACAAGAAGGTACATAGTAGTTGATTATTAAAAAAGAGATAGAGTTTGAAATGTGCATAAAATTATTAAATAAAATTATTGGTGCCTCCACTAAAAAAATCAACTGTTGATGCATAAAATTTGGATGCATCAACATCAGGAAAGAAAACTCATTTAAGGAGACTATTGCCTAGGGCACCTCTCACATGGGTACAAAAACCCAAGAATAGTCTTAGCTAGAGAGAGGTATGTGGTCTTTTGAAAATGGTAAACTAAACTGAAAATTTTGGAACTTAAATTAAATGATTATTTTAAATACAATAACTAAAAGAAATAAAATTTCCCTAGTCCTATTGATGTTGTTGGTCCATTGCTATCAATGGTGTCCACTACCAAGAAGAAGACTATGACCACTATGTGAAGAGGGAGAGAGAGAAAGAGAGTCTACCACTAGGAGGTGGTACCTATCTACTGCTACCAAGAGAGAGAGACCTCCCAATGTATCACTAGACATGTGCACTACTACTATTTCTACCTATAGTGTCCATGCACATTGGTGCGAGCATAAAGAAGATAGAAAAATGAATCACATGCACTCCATAGGTCTATGGTTGCCATCACTGTAGCTACTGTAGGAGGGAGAGGCATCCCTATGGCTGAGAAAGAGAGGGGGAATGAGGGATGTTGATGTTGCCTACTCTACACCATCACATGTGATGGGTAGTAAGGAACAGCCATGGCTATTTTGCTATGGTTGCTACTGAGAAAAGAACTACGGCTCTATAGAACTACCACCACTCACTAATGACGCATGCTTCCTTATCACTCACTACTGATGGGTTGTGTACCGGAAGTAAGGGAGTGACTTCGCACACCTTTTATGTCAATTAAGGCATTTCTGTTGATGGGTTTGCTGATGGGTCTACGTTTTCCACCTACCACATAAGGTAGAGTGACTAGACCCTAACTTGCTATAACTTTCACCTCATAAACCATTTTCTACTATTGTGTATCACACATGGTGCCTATTGCACATGAGAAGGGAGGGAGGGAAGAGGTTTTTGGTGCCTAACATGTGCCCTCTACTAATTTCCCTATGGCTCAACCTCTTCTAATTTCTTGCTAGCACCATCATCGTCTGCTAGCTAACATGTGTTAGCCAAAGCCACTGCACTGGTGTCACGTGCCAAAACCATGTTCTCTGCAATTCAAAGTCTACCTGCCCAGAAAGTCCTACCCTGTCCCACCTTCCCTAGTCCCAAAAATTCCTAGCCCACCTCCCCCCCTATCACAAAAATTTCTAGAAAGTAAACATGAAACCTTTCTCAGATGCTTCATTATAAAGACTCTTTAAGAAGACTAGGAAACCCTTGGAGATAAGATTAAGTGTATTTCACCAACTTCTTTCTTTAACTTTAACATTAACATCATATCAGTTATTGTGCAAGGCACACTCCATAAGATGCACATATGATTACAAATGATTAGGCTTTGAACTAATCAACTATGTATGTTATGTCACTAGTGATAGTTTATTGAAGATTGATGTTGTTGATTATGGCCCTATGCCTAGAATGGGTGAGGTTGACATCAACATTAACAAGTTAGATTAGTTCAAAAGAAAACGTCCATATGCACAATCATATCAAGAAGAAGACATCAAATAGGGACAATTAAAGATTTAGGACAAGTATGAATCAGAACCTGTAGAACTAAAAGCCTTGCTAAATGTATTAGAATATGCATTTTTGAACAATAAGAAATTGGGAATTATTAATGCCAATATTGATAAAGAGAAAAAGACAAGATTATTGGAAGTGATAAATAAGTGGCCAACAACATTTGCATGGTCCTATGATGAAATAGTAGGTATAGATCCATGCATATGCCAACATCGAATCTCTACAAATCCAATTGTCAAACCTTGTCACTAACAACAAAGAAGACTAAATCCTAGACTCAAAGAAGTGGTCAAAAAAAAATTAAAAAAACTCTTGAAAGTAGGGTTCTTTTATCTAACAGCAAATAGTGAATGAATCAGTTCCTTAGTGATTGTTCCAAAGAAAAGTGGCAAGTGGAGGACCTGCATCAACTTTTGGTTATTGAATTTAGTAACATTCAAGGACCACTTTCCATTACCATTTATTGAATAAGTCATTGATACTATTTTAGGACATCAATAATATAGTTTCCTCAATGGGTACAATGAGTGTAATCAAATCCACATTGCAGTAGAAGATCAAGAGAAGACAACATTCACCAACTCATGTGGAATATTTTCCTATGAGGAAATGTCTTTTAGCTTATGTAATCCTCTTGCTATCTTTTAAGGACTTGAACTCAGTATCTTTCAAAAGATGATTGGTAATGGAGTGGAAGTATTCATGAATGACTTTTCCACATATGGGCTACACTTCAAGAAAACCTCAAACTAACTAGAGTAGTTGTTGAAAAGATGTATTGAAACTAATCTAAAGCTTAGTTGGTAGAAAAGCCATTTAATGATCCAAGATAGTATTATTCTAGGACATAAAATATCTCAAAAAGAAATAGAGGTAGATCGTGGCAAGATAAGAATCATTCAAAATATCACTCAGTGGCCACAAACTATTAAGGATGTTAGATCATTCCTTGGCTATATAGGATATTATAGAAGATTTATTGAGAATTTTTCAAAGATAGGAAAGCTACTAGTAGAACTTACAAAGAAATATGTACCATTCCAATGGGCCAAATAGTGTGAGAAGGAATTTGAGACATTAAAATAGAAGCTGATCAAAATATCAATCATTTGAGCTTTAGATTGATCTAAGTCCTTTTACATTATGATAGATGCTTCAAACTATGCACTAGGAGTAGTACTCACATAGCTTGATGATAAAAAAACATATTACATACACTATGCCAATCAAAGCATCACCAGAGCATAACTTAATTACACCAGTATAAAAAAAGCTTATGACCATGGTGTATGCACTTTAAAAGTTTATATTATGTGCTCAAGTATCCTATTTATGTGTACACAGACCATAATGCCATTATATTTTTGATGAATAAAACAACAGTTAGTCCAAGGATGATACGATGGTTGGTGATATTAAAAGAGTTTGACATTACTATGGTAGATAAAAAGAGAATTGAAAATGTTGGAGCTAATAATTTTAAGAACTAAGATGGGAACCACAAGAATAGGATGATTCATTATCAAAATAATTTCTTCATGAAAATTGTTTACAAGAATAACAATGGCTATCAACTCAAGAGAAAAATCATGGATTATTGATTACCTAACTTACTTCACTACATAAGAGCTTCCTATTGAGCAGAATAAGAAACCAAAGGAACAGTTCCTCCATTGAGTTAAACGACATATGGAAATTAATAAGAATCATTACAAGATATGTGTAGATGAACTAATAAGATGATGCATTCTAGAAGAAATCCAACAAAGAACTCTACAAGATGAGCATGAGGGATCATGTGCTGATCACTATGCAAGATGTAGAGCAACACTGAAGTTGATGATGGTAGGCTACTTTTGGCCTACCATATTTAGAGATGCATATCAATTTAGTTGTTCGTTTGAAGATGTCAATGTGACAAAGGAATAATAGCTATAAGTAAAGGTCCACAATAGTGGATACAACCATTGGAACCATTTTATATCTACAAAATTGATTTCATGGCTTCCATCACACTAATGTCCAATGGAAAATATTGCATCATAGTGATAGTTGATTATTGTACCAAATGGGTAGAAGTAGTTGTAGTCAAAGATTGCATAACCAAAATAGCTATCAAGTGCTTTCAAAAACACGTTATGAATAGATTTGGAGTACCACATATGCTCATATCTAACTATGGAACTCATTTTGCAGAAGCTACATTCAAAAAGCTAATGCACCAACTTGGGATGAATCATAAGTTAACTACACCATACCACCCCCAAGAAAATGGTCAAGAAAAAGTGACTATATGGGAAATCTCAAGAATATTAATTAGAACTGCTAGTCAATTTTGAAAGGATTGGAGTACTAAGCTAAATGATGCTCTATCGGCATATAGATCCACATGGAAATTTCCAATAGGATACTTTTCCTATGAACTAGTCTATGGAAAACTTCCTACACTAACAATACAAGGAGAGCTCCTTACTTTGGCCACTGCTAGTGTACTTGACCTAGACTTAAAATTAGCTCAAAAAAAAAAACATCTCATGAATCTTAACCTTTTAGATGAAAATAGACTTGTAGCTTTGATGAGTAATGAGGTTCATAAGAAATACTCCAAATGTAGGCATGATGCTTAAATAATGCAAGCATCAATCTAACCAAGAAATAAATTCCTCTATTATGATCCCAGTCATGTGCCATGGAAGGCTAAGTTCAAACCTTATGGAAAGGACCCTTTATCATCCATGCAACCTACCAATCAAGTGTTACATAGATTTATCACCCAACAAGGCCATAAAAGCTTATCTTGATTAATATTCAACAAGTCAAACCATTCCAGATTGAATTCAAATAACAATGAATCCTGCGAGAAGACGGTTACACCTCAGTCATGCTCACCTCAGCTACAAGTAAGCTAACTGGAGCGGCGACACCTACGAGCATGGCGGCCCCAACGAACACGTAGACACCTGTAAGCAAGAAGGTTCTAGGAGTAGAGGTGGAATAGGCAGACACAGAAAACCAGAAGACCAAGAAGACCTAGCTGAATGTGACAGAAGATGTGTAGGGGGACAACTGGGAGAACTAATAGGAGGCCCTCAAAGGTACCAAATAATTTGGTGAGTGCTCATGGGAGGGGACGGTGCTATGAATCAAAGTCAGATGTCTGGCCATGGGTACATTGGAATGATTGGAACGCAGCCTGATAGGCAAGTTCATGTCAGAGGGGGTCCGACCACAAATGGATCTAATTCAACAATGGATCCAGTCTGTATGGGGGCTAGATACAGTGATGGTCAAATGCTTGGCAGGTAACCGTCTCCTATTCTGTTTTGCCTCAGCAGAGGATTGGGAGTGTGTCTTGGTGGGAGGGCCTTGGTTTTATGGGGCCTAGGGATTAGCACTGGCACCCTTATGCCTGGGGGTGCATCGGGATCAAACTCTATTCGAATAGGCACTGGTTTGGGTGCAACTACATGGCCTTCCCCTAGAATACTAGTCAACAGTGTTCCTACAGTCGCTCACTGCGTTGTTTGGAGGGTTTGTCAAATTTGACCAGTTCACCACGACAATGGACCACCTAGGGTTTGCGCAGTTTTTGTGTGACGGTCCCTACAATCCATGGATCACGTGGAGGAACTAGTGCTGGACACTGACCTAGGTGAGGAGTGGGTCCATGTCTAGTTCAAAAATCTACCAGCGGAAACCCATACCCCAATGATGGACCCCCGAACAGGTGGTGACCCTACGCATCAGGGCCGTACCACCCCAGCAATGGATGAAGTTTGGTAGCTCGTCGGGAGGAAAGGTCGAGTGGCCAACAAAAGCTCACGAGCACCTGTATGTGGGACAAAGTGGGATGGGGGGGTCCTCTCCGTAGGGAGAGACCTCCGCCTACAGGTGTGGGTAAGGGTAGGGTTGGGGTAGACGCTCGGGCCTTTCATGGTCCCGGTGGGTCGAGGGAAGGACAATTTGGGGACACGTGAGGGGAAGGGCCGTTGGGGGGTCGCCAGGAAGACACGACAAACAAGAAGGGTAAGGCCCCCTATAGCACCTTAACTGAGGAAGGTGCATAGGCTTACACTAGCACCCAGAGTGTTGGTGCCCAAACCAAGGAGGGGGCAACGTAGGACAGGTCCAGCTCATCCCAAATTCCCATTATGGGGGGGTGGGTCCGTCATCGGGGGGCTAACCCCACCACCGTTAATAGACTAGATAAACTCCAATCGGGGCATGAAAAGGCCCACAATCCCCTCCAGTAGGTGAGGGCTATTGCACGAGAAGGGGATGACGGTATCCTAGCCCATGTGCAAGATTGGATGCCTCGACAACACCATCACTTGGCACAAGGCCATGCAACTATTTGTCGATTTGGTAGTGCAGCCCATACTTTGGGAGGTCTACAATAGACACGTGTCAATGTCCCCATGAAGGTACTCTAATGGAACTGCAGGGGACAAGGTACCCCATATAAATGACATACCCTAAAATGTATGGTTCGCACTGAGGGCTGCGACGTAGTGTGTCTCCAAGAGACTAAATTACAACAGATAGAGGCTTAGGTTTTACAGTGGCTGGGCTAGTGTAGTCACTTGGTGCCTAGCAGGGGACACGTGGGAGGCCTCGCGGTCCTCACCAAGGTGGACTCATATATACTAGATACGTCTGACTAGTGCATCACGATGCACTTTCCGGGTCCAGATGTCTGGGTCACCAATGTCTATGGTGCCCATGGGTGAAAGGAAAGCCTCCGAGAATTGTCCTGGGTTGCGGGGCTAGTCCCCCAAGACTCCTGCTGGCTCCTAATTGAAGACTTTAATCAACGGCTCTACAACTAGGAGAAGACCGAGGGCAGTGCGATGGAGCCTCAAGGGGCTTCCAAGTGCCTTGTGCTACTACAGTGCATAGGCCACACTAACATGGAAATTTCTTGGTGCAAGTACACCTAGAGAAATTGTAGGCAGAGCCCTGCCCGTGTCCAATCCCAAATTGACCAGGTGTGGGTCAACAAGTCACTTTTGGCTGAATGGGACATTCATGCATATGGATACGATCGGCTGGCATTGGACCACTGACCCATCCTATGCCAATTGGAGACAGATGTGTCTCGAGCCTCGCACCCATTTCGGTTCGAGCGTACCTGGCTAAACAAGTCGTGGTTAGGTGAGTTGGTTCATTCCATCTGGCAGGGGTACAATGACACGATGGAACCGCATGACTTCCTTAAGCACGAGCGAAGGGCCCTCAAACGACAAATTAAAATCCTTGCTACCATGGATAAATATATCTTTACGAGTTACCGAGTCTAGATACAAGCCAAACTACAGGAAATCCAGACCCAGCAAGAGCACGAGGCCAATCACACGCACGAGGAGCTTGCCCTCTTTGTCGAGCTGCAAATCCTGCAACGTGAAGAGGAAGAGTAATGGTGCCAATGGGCCCATGTGCAGTGGCTATGGGCCAGTGACTGACACATGAAATTCTTTTTTGTTGTGGCAAAGGCACATCGTGCGACTCGCCAGCAAGCACAATGAATGATGCATGGCCTCACGCAAGGGGAACAACCCCACTCACAATCCAATGCAAATAAATTATTGTAGTATTGGCAACAAGTTTGGCAATGGTAACCCATAGATCCCATCTCCATCCCGATATAGAAGGTTCTCACTGTTGAAGACAACCCACGCCTCCTACAACCTTTCTCACGACATGAGCTCCAAACTGCGCTATGAGACATGCCGACTGATAAAGCCCTAGGGCCAGATGGGTGGCCCATCGAATTCTTCTGTGAATTTGAGGATGTGTTGGGGGAAAACCTGCTAGACATCTTCAATTACATGCTGGCATGGCAACAAGTGTGCAAGAAAATCAACTGCTCCCGCATGGTCCTGCTACCGAAGATGGAGAACCCCACATCTCCTAGGCATTTCTGGCCCATTGGAGTCTACAACTTGCTCTTAAGGCTATTTTCGAGGATGGTGGTTACCAGGATGCAGCCCCTCATTCCATGGCTAGTGGGACAAAACCATGCCACATTTGTGAAAGGCCAGCATCCACAGGATTAGATCCTGCTCTTGTAGGAAATTCTACACTCCCTTAAGGCCGCCAGATTACCAGGACTCTGCATAAAGTTAGACATTACTAAAGCCTATGACTCCATGAGCTAGGCTGCCCTTAGGACGATTTTACAAGAAAAAGGATTTGATAAAACGTTTGTTGATCTATGCCTGCAAATCCAACGGGATGGGAGGTACTCGCTGGACATAGATGGACATCTATGGGGTATCCATGGCATTGGCCATGGGCTCCGCCAAGGAGACCCTCTCTCCCCGTCCCTGTTCCTGATGGTGATGGACCTCCTACAAATATATTATGTTGAAGAAGGGGTCCAGGGGCTGAACATGCACAACATTTCATGTTTAACCACCCATTACGTGGACAACATGATGATTTTTACCCATGCAGCCGTGCTACAGGCCAGGGCACTAATGACAGCATTGAATAGGCTGTAGTGTGAAGTAGGGCTAGTCCCCAACCTTGGGAAATCTATGCACTATCTCACACATACTCATCCTTCCATGCGCAGCAAGGTAATCCAGATTCTGGGATTCTACCCAGGGGGGTGGAGGATAGGTACCTGGGCATACCCATGCACAACTGGCACCGACAACAAACCTAACAGGCCCTCATAATGAAAATTCAAAAATACATGACACACTGGATGAACAAGTTCCTGTCCCAAAAAGGGAAAATCATGTTGGCATCAATGGTGTTGGGGGCCATGGTGAGGTTTGCGGCCTCGATGGCCACCTCGCCCTCCAGAGTTATCAAGAAAATAGACGTGATCCTCAAGGATTTCGTGTGGTCAGGAGGTAAGGGAGGGAAGAAGATGCACCTCGTGGCTTGGGACAAGACCATGCACCCCTACCCCACAGGGGGGGAGGTGGGCATTTTTCTGTTTGTGGTGGAGACGGCCTTGGGAAGGCAAAGGCTTCTGCGTTGGCTCTCCTTGATGTCCGATGACCCCTCCCTGTGGGTGCAAATCTTACGACAAAAATATCATCCCTAGGAGGCTGCCAACTCCAATTTTTAGGTGTGGCGACAACTCTACGCCCATGTCAGATCGCTAGACCATGAGAACGAGGTCACCCTACCCCCTCGGGAACTACTTCAATGACAATTCCTGATCGAACCCTAGTGGATGTGGCTGTGGAAGGGCATACTTCCGAAAAGGATCAAAACTTTTGAGTGGCTGATTCTCCACCAGGAAATACTCGTTTGTGCACAGCTATAGGCACGTGGCCTGCCCATCAGTACCAATTGCCCATTGTGCAATCAATACATAGAGACACTGCAACATTTCTTGCATGAGTGCCACATGGCTAGGTAGTTCTGGTGTACGGCCAGCCTCCCCCTGCCCAAGTTCTCTGGCAATTTGTTGACACTGGCAGCATTGTGGATCCTATGGCAGGCCAGGAACGATCAGGTCTTTAAAGGGATGGCCCTTTCGCCATCAACCATGCTTACCTGTAGGTTCCATAGAATCTAGCGTGAAATTACTACAACAATGGGTATGCACGCTCACCTCAAGCCTCCCGTCACCACTCTCCAAAATCGACCGGATCTCTGGCGTTGGGTTTCACAAATGGGATGGACCTGCATGCTGCCATGCATCACGGCCGACCTAGAGATGGATACCGAACCATTCTACGTGAACTGGGGGATGAGGTTACCATGTTCTGGGGGTGCCAAATCCTAGTCACTATCGACACAGTGGCTACCGCGATTGGGGCACCGGCCAGGGGTGACCATATTCCCCCAGTCGCAGGATCGCACTCTGCAGTGGCCGAATTCTTCCAGGGCCCCATCCCCAGGACAACAAGCAGACACATATGGGGGACAGCCCTCCCGCCTGACTGTCAGGCCACAGCGGAGTTG
Source organism: Gnetum montanum (assembly GCA_015680685.1). Classification (NCBI taxonomy): domain Eukaryota; kingdom Viridiplantae; phylum Streptophyta; class Gnetopsida; order Gnetales; family Gnetaceae; genus Gnetum; species Gnetum montanum. The sequence goes on from MNCI01037581.1 coordinate 85,288, forward strand.
GTGGAGCAATGCTTCATTTAGTCAGGCTCACACTACAAACTAAATGGGGTGCACTTCAGGTTCCTCTAGTGCATGTGTACCAAGAATCTTGTCAACATTCCACTATTCCTTTGGGAGTCTCTGCAGTGGAGGCATTCGGGTAGACACCCTGGGGTGATCCAAGCTCTGTGGCTGGCTAGAACCCCAGTCCCGTCACTTCAGCTAACACCCTGTCCAGTGTAGAGGCAGCAACGTAAAAGGAGGAGGAGTAGGTACTGAGAGGAGGGTACTGTGGTCGAGAACAGGGCCTCGATTGTGCCCCCAAGGGTCCTTCAGGATGCTCATAGTGGGCAGGATGGGCAGGGGCAAGTCTTGGAGGGTGAGGAGCCAGAGACAAAGGATAGCCCCATAGACAAAACCGGAGGGCAACATCCTAAAAACCTACCACTCCCCCCACAGTCGCAAATCAAGATGCTGCTTTGGATTGAAGAAGTTATCAAAGACCACATGAAGGGAATTACCTAGATAATAGAGGAAAATAGACGATGCCTAGCGGCAGGCCCAGGGCAACCGGTTCCTAGATAGTAAATAGTCAAAGAGAATCGAAACTCCAGCCACAATTCCCCCAAAACTTAGTGCCAGGGGGGTGGGAAACACCCGAGTGAGGCCCAGTTTGGGTTTGCGCTCTAGTTAACGGTCAGGGACGGGACCGACCACCCACCGGCAGGGATGCCCGTGGTGGGGGAGGTTCACGAGGGATTCAGGGCTAGTGTTCCTGGTTGGTGTGGGGCCAGCTGCTCTGGCCTATGCTGTATGGATGTATAGCAATTTTTTGGGATTACAAATTCACTCAATTCTTTCCACAAGAAAAAAAGTTAAATCATTCCATGAACATCCCTACTCCTCTATGGATTCTACCTTATCTGTCAAACCATTGTTAGCCCATTTCATCTTTTGATTAACTATTTTCAATAATAGTCATAGTGGTATCTAGTTGGATACTAAAGCATTGAACCTTTTTCTTTTCTTACTACTTTTCACATTCTTTGATATCTTTTCTATTCTTTTATAGTGTTCTCATTTCTTAGTCAATTTCTATTCTTTGATACCTTTTAAATTCTTTCTACATTTTTCAATTCTTATCATTTTTACTATTCTTATCATTTTTCTATAACCTTTTATCATCCTTTCGTACATATTTTTGTTGATTTTTCAAATAAAGTACAAGGAATAAAATAATATGTAGTCCTAATAATGTGAATATTACCCTATAATATGAAATCATTTGAAGACTGATTCTATATACAGTGAAACCCCACCATCCATCCACTCATTTCCAATAATAAGAGGGTATTACCCTGGCCATAATGATATTCTTTTCAAAATAAAACTAAAATAAACCTGTGATCATTATGATTGGATAGAAAAGTGAAGAAATAAGTGAAAGGGTGTGACATCAAGGGCATTTGTGGATTCTTTAAGGTTACTACTATAAGTTATATGCAATAAGTGTGACCTTATCATGTTACTAGAAAGACATTTTATCCATGCGTAAAGGTAGTCCTTTGGTAAGGCTGACACAGTAAAAACATAATACATAGATAGCATAAAACTTTTTGGGGGTTCCATTGGAAAGACATGTTACCCATGTCTAAAGGTAGGTGGCTTAAAAATATAATCATAATAATAAAGTGTGCTATTAATAAACTATTTCCTTGAACTTCATTGTCAAGTGTTAATAAGCCTTGCAATAGTGGTAGTCTTGTTGTTATTAGTTTTGGGATGATGTAATGCGATGTCACTAGTAACTGGTATGGACCTAATTTGAATCTTAGATGGAAAGGCTAATAATTATCTTAACCATACATATCACAAAAGAATCCATTATGCCTATGGTAAGACATCTCACGTCCCAATTTTTGCAATCCTGTTTATTCCCATTCCACCTTACTGTTATATATAATCATAATTCTATGGTTTCATATAATATAGTGTTATTTTCTATTCTAGCGATACTAACATGTGTATTTTGCAAGATAGATATCTTCTACATTCAACTCCTTGAGTGCCTATAGATACTTATCAGTGTGGTTATATACGGAGACTAAGGGTCAAAGCCTAGTTTGGGGAGGACCAACTTATATAATTCTTGTGCTTCATTCTTGATGACCAATTCCACATCATTTTGTGCCTCAGAGATACTTCAATCATGAATTTTTACTTTCCTATATTCTCACAACTCAACATAATTTTGTCAACCCTACTACCATCTCTTAAACATATCATTAACTTTCTTTGTTGAAGATTCCTTCTTCATGAACTTTTATCATCAAAACCTCATATTTTAAGCATCATCTATGATCAAGATCACTTTAGACCATCTCTACATCTTCCAAACTATCCAATTGACTCAATTGTTTCATCAAAAATGTCTTAAAAATCAAAAATTTTCAATGATGACATTGCATCTGTGATGTATTAGGNTAAAAATCAAAAATTTTCAATGATGACATTGCATCTGTGATGTATTAGGTCCTGTGATGTCATTGATATAAAATTCTATATATATGTGCAAGGAGTTAGAAAAACTTTCATTCTTCTCGTTTCTAGTAAGAAGAGTTCATGTTTTTTTTCTAACCCTTTGGCAACCAAACTTCCAAACATCATACCTCTTTCACTGAAGCTCCAATTTTCATAATTCTTGAACCTTTTTAAATCTTTTTGATCATAGAGTAACCAAGATAGCCATGGGAATGAGTATTGCACATAGAAGAATCAATTTGAGCCAAATTTCTCTAATTCTAGGAAGAGAATATTAAAGTTAAGAATAAGAATTATCAACTAAAATCTTNAGGCCATAAAAAGCAAAGATACAACTATTAAGGGTTTCTTTTTGATATTTTTCTAACTTTTCAATAATACTAAATGCTATAACAAATAATAAGGATAAACTTATGATCAATTTCCATAACTGGAAAAGGATTATGAACAATTGCAAATATATTTAAAGCCTTGGATATGCTCAAATAAATATTTGATGATTACAGATGACTCCTAATAGACCCGTAGTAGAAGGACCATCATAGCATGGAAGTAAAATACCAAGGGGTCAAGGCAAAGAACAAGCTAAGAAACAAACTTCAAAAGCAGAGTAGAAGGCCTAATCCTTCAACATCTATCAACAAATACTTGCCACTAAACAATCTGCTTAGGTAGAGGCTAAAGCACCACTAGCTCTAGAATAAGGAAAACACCTCATGCTATTAGCTAAATGTATCTAGATATTCCAAGAAAAATCAATTATGTCTATAGTGATTGTGGAACTAAATTTCAAATCGTTCATGAACTTTTCACCTAAGAATGTCCAAACATAACTCCAAGCCTCTCCTTTGTGGCCAATTCTATCCTGTAATGGTGAATGGTACTTAGGAGAAGTCTACTAGTTTTGTGAAAATAAATAAGATGATGCCACTATATAAATAGAAGGGTTCTTTGTGCCTTATTTAGTGGAAGCTATTGTGAAGGTACTCAACATTCCCAATGTTGGAGCAAATATTGCACAGATCTCTACCAGATCTAACACTAAGGCAAAGAAGTTATGGCTACAAAGAGCATATGACAAAGAAGATAAGAAATGCATTGAATTATGTACTAAGAAAAAGATATAATTTAAGATATGAACTTACCACATCTTTCCCACAAAAAGATTAAATAGAATCTCCATCTATGCTACAAGAGGAAGTACCATCCTTATAGGAAAATTCAATGCAAATCTGGCTCATTTAGTACTCTTCAAAACTTAAAGAAGGTTTGAAGAAAAGATGTCAAGGAAATTCACATTGTGATTCTCTTGCTTTATCAAAAGATTGTGCAAGTAAGGTGAAATTTTGGGGTATACAAATGATGTCTTATGTAATGTCCAAAATGCATCATATGTTGAGATGTCCAAGCTAGTGTCATCAAAGAAAGATTAGCTTGAGAAGCCAGTAGGCACTGACAAAGTAGTAGGTTCAACACCTGTAGGTAATATTCTAGCAATAGGACAAGAACAAGTAGGACCTAGTGGATCAATGCAAGCTAGTTATGGACCTAGATAGAGTGCTCCACTAGCACAATAGGACTAAAAACCTTTTATGAGCCACTTGTAGCAAAATGTAGAAACCATTAGTTGGGGAATGAGGAAAGGTTCCACATTATATAGAGTAAGCAATAACTACATAAGGCCTACTATATTAATAGGACCCACTGGTGGTTATGTTTCCTTACACATAGTAGAGGATGAAGATTTGGTACAATAAATTTCTAGGAACACTGCATCTTTCCAAGTTATACTAGAAACTAAAGAAGAAGCCATAGTTGTGGTGATGCAACACCAAGATGTAGTAGGATTAGTAGAGGTGATCACAAATCACATTAAATAATCATTTAATGTTTCCATTGTGCCACTAGTAGACATCACCAAAGCTAAATATGTTGAAATGATAGCTAGAACATCCATGACCCTAGTAGAACATAAAGATATCTTGGATTGATTGTTGCAAAGAGGTGAAGTTATGCAAAATGTCTCTAATATTTTCAGAAATACCCTTATAGTTCATTTAGATCTAATTTGAAAAAATGATAACTATTCATGGCCAAAATAAGAGCTGAACATGTGGAAAATGAAGTGTAAAGGTTGCAAGCTAAATTAGCAACATTGAAATCGGAAAGAAGAGACCCTACCTAGTATGTAGTGCTAGACTAGGTGGAAAAATTTAGAACTGAGTAGGTAACTTAGCTTATAGCTAGAAATATCTAAGTAGAGATGGAGAAAGAAAAATAAATATGGAATGCATCTATTGTTGAAGCCCAAACTTATGCACATGCTAAGGTCATAACCACCCTAGAGGAGAAAAACAAAGTAATTTTTCCTAAGAACACAAGGTTGATAGACATAGAGAGTCAAAAAGATTGTTCTCAAAGAAAGTGTCCATTAGTTAAGACAACAATTTATTAGAGTCAACAAAGATATGAGAAAATTGGCCAAAGAGAACAAAACCCTATCAATGAAAGAAGTCTGCACTATCCATTAAAAATCAACAATCAAAATCAGCATGTGGAAAAATGATGCCAAGAAACATGAAAGGCTCAAGGAACACTTCAAAGACTAGGTGGACATGTATTAATAAATCAATGAAAAAGAAATCTAGATGGCTAAAGCCAAAATTAGTTCCATCACTACATGAACATCTTATTGGTAGCCAATCTTGGATAGCCTCGTCCATGTCCACCAAGTTGAAGTGAAAAATAAGAACCTACAAATTAAGAACATGACAAAGTACGTGGGCCTAGCAAACCTTTAGTATGCTAATTTGGCCATGTTAACAGTAGGTAGACCAAGAAATGAACTAGAGTAGCAAGTGATCATAGTATACACCATGTACAATAAAGGGTTTGCAGATAGGAAAGATGCATGATGAGCCAGCCAAAGTTTGGTGTTGAATCACCTTAATAATTAACTTTGCTATAAAATTGTTACCTTATCCATGACTAACCCACAACTCATATCCATGGAGGAACGAATTTAAAATAAAAAAATTCATCAAGACAAATAATAATTAATTCAATTGAAAACTTCACTCTTTTGACTATCACCCATAAGTAAAATCAACAAAACTTCACCTTAACTTCTAATATTAAGTTCAAAGATGAAAAGAAGTTGATTAAAACAAATTGAGTTACATAAATTTATCATAAATATAGAAGATTACAAAGGATATGTCACCTAATATGGGACCATGCTTTGCTATCTCCACAATGCAACAACTTCACAACTGTCATATATCAATGGTTATTGATTGTCACAAAGCATCAACAATCTTTCTTGATATTTTTAATACAAAAGAATATTCAATTTATTGTGGGTTGTCTCTTGAGGTTGTCATCCCCCTAATGCACAATTGAGATTCTTATTTATACTCAAATTGCCTTCTTTGATTATTAATTCAGATCACCTTTCTATGCAAATTGATATCTTGATTTCTTCTTCAGACCTTTGCTATACCAAAATCCATGTTATCAATCCATATTGTAGCCATTGTGAGGATCGATGTAATCAATATTGATCTCCATCACTACTACGATTTCCTATGATACATAAACTTAAAAAAAAACAACTTAATACTTATTAATTTATATTTCCTAAATCAATTATCATTAATAGATGAAAATAGTAAAAAAATAAAAATACTAGTTCATAACATTAAAAATGGAAGCAATTCAAGATTTAACACAACCCTTGTGTAGCCTTTGGCTAGTGCCTCACCATAAAGGTAGAAATAATAAAAGAAAAAATTAATATATATGCTCTCACCCTCGGCTGAATTTGTTGATGTGGGAGAAGGATGTAAATTCAGCCGATGGTGAGAGCATACACTAATTCATGGATTTTTTTTTTTTCAGAAAACCCATCCTTAGGAAAAATAAGGTACAGAACTCTTGTTCTTCATCCAGAAGGCACAAAAATTTTGGTTTTTAAATCTTGTTCTTCGTCCAAAAGTCATGAAATTTTTTAGTCAAAGAAATTTTTACTTGTATTCTTATAAGATCCTATCGGCCAATTTATAGATATATATTATAAATATATATAACTAAGCTAGTGATCGCCAGTCGTCTTCTGCTGCAGCGATGATTTAAACATAACAGATAGAAATATTGTAAGACCATGGAATGCTTTATTGAATGATCATAAACATGTTGTAATACAGCAGAAATGATCAATGTACAAACTTGCATAATTGAAAATGTATAGTTACAAATGATCTGACATTCAAAAAGGTAAAAATTAGTTGACAGAAAAGAACGAGATCATTCTTCATTTGATTTAATGCGTTGCTCTTCATCCAATCTACTCTGAAGGTGCGAAGCCTTAAATATCTTGATATATCTTTCTTTGGAGATCGGAGGGAATATCTTCAAACAGTCAATACTCCTCACTCGAGATAGTGCCACAAATGTAAGACCTGTTGTTTCTCTGCTACCAACATCTATACACGCTTTCTCCAATGTCATTCCCTGTGACTTATGTATCGTTAAAGCCCATGCTAATCTAAGTGGTACTTGGCGAGATCCTCCACGTATGATCGGTGGAATGGGTACTTGTCGAGGATGTTCATTATCATATGGTACTCCAATATAGGAGTCAAACTCAACGATGACATACGATGGCAACTGTGGAGGTTGACAGTGTGGACTATATATTATTTTCTTAATGACTCCACATGCACCATTAACCAATCCTGCTTCTGGCCATAGATTAACAGTGAGCATAACCCTTGCATCCTCACAAATGAACACTACTCGGTCCAATTCTCCTTCTGAATCATCCCAAAAATTCACACCATTTGTCCTTCTATCTACTATGCACCGTGCAACTGGCTTCTGCATTTTGAGCAATATTTTTTCATTATGCATATGCACTTTATCCTTCGTATCAAACAAATGCACAGAATCCTCAAATCCATCTCGCCCATCCGATGTTGATGGAAGTTGCATTCTCAGGCTCAAAAATTCATAATCCTCATCACTCATCTTTCCTTCTCGTACATTCATCAAAACTTCTCTAAATCTTTGTTGTTGCAAATCATCACCCCTTTGTCGATACACAGCATCCAAGGTTACAAATTTATTGAATGCCAACCACAAATTCTTCACATGCATCTGAGATGATAAGTACGGTATAACATCTTTAACAGGTGGAAGCTGTGCAAGATCTCCAATGAGTATCATAGATCTACCACCAAAGTTATCCAAACGATTATCTGGAAATATTTCCTTAAGCCTTCGGTCAATGCTGCTAAGCAATTTGCCACCTATGAAACTCATTTCATCTATAATAATATACTTCAAGTATTTGTATTTATTTTGCAATGATGACAAAGTTGATGCAGCCAATGGTTTGTATTCTCCGATTCCAATCTTCAACGCAGAATGTACTGTAGTTGCATTAATATTATATGCTGCAGCACCAGTAGGGGCGAGCACCAATAAGCTATTCTTTCCAGATGAGCAAGTTCGACTGAATTCTTTACGAATCGTATCAATGAGATACGATTTTCCTGTGCCTGTTGTACCTTGAATAATCATCAACAGAGGAGAAATTTCATCCATTTCGAATTGTTGCATATATAGATGGCCAGTGATAATCTTGTAGCATTTCTTCTGTTGAACTCCTAGAGAAGATATGTCCACCTGATTGTCGTTATTTCCTGAATGTGTTATTATACCATGTGATCTATGACCATGGACAAAAGATGTAGCAATCTTTGCAACATCTTCTCCTGGATAGCTGGCTGACCATTCATTCTGTCTATCTCGATCTCTTAATCCAAGCATTTCAAGTTCACTTCGTTGAAAATGAGCTGATGCAAGCAGATGTCGATTTAGTACTTCAAAATCATATTCAACACCATCCTGTCTTTCCGGAATAATATCTGTATACTGCCTCTCTTCCTCGCAAGCACGTTCAAACTCTTCATCGAATGTCTCCTGTTCCAATTCATAGATGTGTCGAACCGAAATCCATCTTCGTTCAATTTCTTCGTCATTTCTTCCCAAATCATGTTTGACATCTCTAAAAGGATAGTGTAGTAGTAGCTGTGCCCAACAGTAATCTATCCATTTCTCCTCTCCTACTCTTGGAGCTACTCTAAATTTTGGAAATGTCCTTACAACAACTGGTTGTTGTCGAGGCTTCCACACTGGTAGCTCTCTCTTCTTTGAGATAAAGGTAAAATATTTCGTAGCATTCAACAATGAAACTCCTTCCATTTCTAGTGGTCTCTTTTGATATGCATTGATAAGGGTTGTATATGGTTCTGGTTCCTCATCTCCATCTACATCTGGTACAACTCTTTTATACATATCTCTAGACACATTTATAGTATCAAATTGTCGACTGCATTCAACTAATGGAAGTTCATATAGCATATGACAAACCTCCATGGCACCTATGTCTCTATCAGCTGCAGCATCCATCATCAGTCTTTTGTATGCAGTCAATGCATTTTCTTCAAGGTTTCGAGATTCAGCAATACGAAGTAATAAATCATGAAAGCATCTTGACTTCTTTTCAGATTTTGCTGCATATTTTGCAATATATTTAATAACAACATATTTGTCAAGGACCGGTTGAAAGTCTGTGTTTGCTCTCCATGTTTGAAGGATCATTCTATTATGAACATTCAACCTTGGATCATTTCTACATGGTTCATATGTAACATGATTTTTGTTTTCTGGATCTTGAAAGAGATCTGATTGAGCTCGCAATGGCCATGGAACATTATACCTAAGGTATTAAATTAAAGTTATAAAATTATTTTCCTAGATATCATACATTCATGATGCAAATAAGAATATAGGTATTCAGAGAAATATAATTGTACCTGCAAACTTGCACATGATTTCGGATTCTTAAACATGCTCCTCTCTTACATTGTGTGTGTCGCTGAACTGAATTTAGGAGCTCATCATAATCAATGTCAAGATCCATAAATTGCAGCTGTTGACTTTGAATTTCGCATGGATGCCTGGGATTATTAACGCGTTGCATCTACAAATGAAAGATTTGTATAATTGTTATAATGAATCTTCAAAAAAACATAAACAATTTTCTAACATTTAAAATAAATATGTACAAATTCTAAACAACTTACATGATTGGATATTCCATCTTGATTGAATCTACTATTCCATGCATTTGTTATTGCATCAAAAAACTCTCTTGTCTTTCTAACTGCTTCTGGGTCATTCCAATCAAGTTCATCTATGTTTGGGGCTCCCTTGATCCAAAGAAAGCCATGGACATGTGGTGATCCCCTATGTTGCCATTCATATCTTGTCCAGTAATCAACCACATCAAATTCTTGAAATAAAATCATTTCTCGAAATGCCTTATGTCGAAGATGCATAAACTCAGCAACTATATGTGGGTTCTCAATAATATTTTTCATTTTCCACTCTCTTATCTCAGAAACATTTTGTGGGGGTTCTGTAGGCATTACCTTATGTAGGTCTGGCCAATAAAGATCTGCTGCACTCAGAGTAAAAAAAACAGTTGGTGCACCCAACTCATTTATCAAATCAAACAACTGCGCTTTGCATTTTCTCCAGTACGAAGGCGTTCCTCGTATCGTTGTTCCAAATCTCATCAAATTATCAACAAAATTATCTGATGGTGCATTTTGAAGTCCTTCACGTAATTCTTGGATTGTCAAAGGTGCTTCTGTAATATTTTTTTTGAAGAATACTGATGTTGATTTCAGTGCACGATGTCTCGTTATCATGTTATAAATGTGATACCTGAAAAAAATGAAAATAAAATTCCTATGTAATTAGTGCATAAGATGTCAAAAACATGAATGCTATTTAGCAATGTAAATGTAACTAATTTATGATACCTGAATCTTTTATGACGTCCAAATCTGCCATCCCTATATCGAAGTAGATGTCTAGCATATTCATGTAACATGACATCCTTGGACCTTCTTGCAAGGAAGTCACATTTTCCACGTGGAAACAACGTTGGAAATGACATTGGAAGCATTCCAACTGTGTTGAACTCATTGATGGGTGACTCTGAAAGTGTTGGCCATTGCGCATAATCTGAACTTACAACAGTTGGATTTTCTAACCAAGCTCTTACCAGATCAAGTTCTTTCCCTAGAAGAACTGGACGTGATGCTACTGATGATGTGTGTCTAATAATATTTTCCTCCTTTAAATCAACCAAAGGACCATCAAACTGTAATCTCATCTCACCATCCTCCTCAGACAACCTAATATAACGAATCCTTTCAAAAACATTAACATCTCCTATATCACTAACATCATCCAAAGCATGCTCGTCTTTTTCTACATCCTGATAGAATGAATCATTCTGTTTCTTATACAATAAGGCAGCATACACACGCTTTTTATTTACAACAAAGTTATAGGTTGTTCCAATTTGATCAATCTGTCTTATTATTAGCATTGGAATTTCATGAATCCTCAAAGGTAGCCTAGTTACTATTTCAGATACATCTTGCATAAAACTGATGGTATGTCCTTTATATTGTAATTGACCTCCAATAGCATGCGTAACTTGTAAAATAGGATTAATTCGTGATATAAGCATTTCTTCAACTTCTGATAGTTCTGATAAGATTATTGGCTGGGGTTCTAGATCCATATCATTATCAACAGAGAAATGCTTAATATCATCACCATCGTGATTCAAGATCCCCATTACCTTTTCATTTGCACACCTTGCACACGTTGGACCAAATCTTTGTACAGGTTTCATTAACATACTCAAAAAACTTTGATTGCAAATACCACATGATCGGGGAACACTAAAATTATCAACCTCGCTTGAAAATCTTGTTATTGCATGCATGATTTTTGTATTTGACTTATGAAGATTTGGATAAGATACCTAATTGTTCGTATGTTCAGAAGATATTTGTTGATGTTCCATTCGCAATCTTGGTTGACCTTGTTCCTGACCAAGTCTTGCAACTAAATCTAACATTTCTGCCACTTCTGGTTGTCTTTTTCATTGTCTAAAATGTTCTTGTCTTTCACGCCCTTGTGCACGTCTTTGTTCTATAACTAATTCATCTTCAACCATCAAATCACCATGACCTCGTCCATGACCACGACCACGTCCATGACCACGTCCTGTGTCTGAAATAACTTCTTGATGCAATCGAGGCTGATGAACATTTTCATCAGTAGGAATGACTGCTAAGTGATTTTCATGTTCATCTATGCGTTGTCGTCCTTGTTCATCTTCAACCATCAAATCACCATGACCTCGTCCACGACCACGACCACGTCCACGACCACGTCCTATATCTGAAATAACTTCTTGATGCAATCGAGGCTGATGAACATTTTCATCAGTAGGAATGACTGCTAAGTGATTTTCATGTTCATCTATGCGTTGTCGTCCTTGTTCATCTTCAACCATCAAATCACCATGACCTCGTCCACGACCACGACCACGTCCACGACCACGTCCTATATCTGAAATAACTTCTTGATGCAATCGAGGCTGATGAACATTTTCATCAGTAGGAATGACTGCTAAGTGATTTTCATGTTCATCTATGCGTTGTCGTCCTTGTCCACGTCCACGTCCACGACCTCTTCCTCGTCCTTGTCTATGATCTCTTCGATTCTGTGAAATATTATTATACAAAGTGACTTAATATGTTTACCTTTATTAAATCAAATAGTTAATGAATTTCATCTAAAACAAAAATAAAATTTCATCTACAAACCTCACTTCCTTCCACCTGTTGTTGCTGCATTTCTGCTTGATGCGTTCTTTGACATAAGCGATGTTGTTCCATTCTTTGCGACTCCAATGGATCTCCCCGTTCCCGAGCTTCTCTTCTTCGATCTCTGAGATGTTGTTCTCTCGCTCGGTTTAACTCATGCACTCTATCACCTGCAGGATCTATATTTACAGGAATAAGAATTCTTATATAGTATTATGGGTTGTATTAAATTTTAAATAAAACCCTAATCCAAAAATAAAAAATTATTTATTTTTTTAAAAAAATGTAATCCTATTCTGATACGCACGTGGTTCGATCCTGTTTTGATCTGCGCGTGGTTTCAGTCTCTGGCTAGAATGCTGGATCTGCATCTGCACAGAACTTGAGCCTGTATTTATAAGAATGCAAAGGACGTAAACTTTCAAGGTTGCGTTACCCCATTGTGCACAAACCTACGTTACCAAAATGACCCGTTCGAATTTTAATTATAAGCGTTATTCACAAAGTTGTGTTACCGAAATAGCGTATATGGAATTTTACACGTCAGCATCACACGTCAGCAGCGTTGCGCACAAAATAGTGTTACCGAAATGGGCCTTGGGAAAGTCAACGTTGGTCAGCGTTACGCACAAAATATTAGCATTACCGATTTCTCACTGGTAATGGCCTATCGGCCAAACTATCGGCCAAATAATCTTTTGATTTTAAATCCAAATTGAATTTATGAAAAATAAGTAAGTGTGTCTTTGGTACCTACTTCTCTTTTAAACATTAATTAAAATAAGTAGAGTTATCTTAGCATGTACTTATCTTTCAAAATAAGTAACAACCCTAAATATAGGTTGGTAGGATTCAATTTTCTACTTTGCTCATTCGAGTTTGTTTAGATATATTTATAGACAAGATACATTCTTATATATATCATCGTCATCATGCTTCCAAAATAAACCTTTTACTTCCAAAATGAACACAAAGAGTACTAACTTTGTATTTAAGAAAAAAGAATTATCACTTGAAACCTATATTTATATTATATTATGCTCCCATGTATGTCACTAATGCATTGTCTCT